>JAATLQ010035356.1:0-28491 GCA_013421005.1 Heliconius erato x Heliconius himera
GTCACTGATTCGAAATAACCTAGCATACGACCGGCATAGTATGACCGACGCGAACGGGCAGATGACTGACGGTTTTGTAAATTTTCATACATTTTCGAACTACTGTTAATTTTTATGTAATTATTTGCTGTTTATAATTAATTTATACTTTTCTTTGGTTCTTCGCTTATTCGAGGAGCAGATTAGTTAGATTTTCATAAATTTCTTGGTGTGGTGTAAGTTGCGGCCCTGCGCGGCATTGGTGTAATATTATTTAAGTATTAAGGAGAGAATTGTTGGTTATTTCATCTTGGTTGGATGGTTATCTATACCGTTGTTATACACTTAATAAATCGTGGTTTTAGTTTTTTGGGATTTTATTTGATATTGCTCGCAAAACTTATCATATTTAATGTAGAAAGGACTTTAGTTATTTCATATAGTATCTATGTACGCGCGCAAGGAAAACGAGTAAAAAGAGTTTTCCCGTGTAAATCAGTAAAATCGATCACTGAAAGTCCAATAAAAATTAGTTCAGTTATTCTGGATATTAGCTCGGGGAAATAGAAAGACAGACAGAGACAAAATTATTAATAATGTAGCTGGTTTAGTTTAGCTTTTTTATTAATATTTTACTATGGTTACGTTTACTTATATTTTTTTCATTTAAATTAGTTAAATATTTTCAAAAACGGTTTAAGCGTGCGAAGCCGCGTCCGGGTCCGCTAGTTATATTATAAATTTACAATTATGGAAAAAGTTCAACCTTAGCGAATGATGCTTAAAGTTCGAATTACAAGCATAACTGTTTTTAGGTACCTATACTTTAGAAACTTACTCCCTCAAATGTCGATCATATAGAGAGGGTAACAATTCCTCCAACTTAGTGCTCATAACTAAAATTTTAAACATATTATAACTATTTCTTTTAAATTTTTATGTTCGCTACATCTGGGTCGTTGATATATTATTGCACTACATAAAGACATTTATTTATAAATGAGTGTATTTCATATTATTTTTAATTGTTTAAAACTGTGCCATGACTGGCCTCAGAGGCACAAAGTGTGACTGCAAAATCGACTGGTTGTGGGTTCGATCCCCATTCGAGGCCACCTAATACGTAATGCCTCCATATTTCAGTGGATAGTGAGGAATAGAGTGTCTTAAAACTAGGTTTCCTCTGCCTACCCTGCTGTGTGTAGGATGAAGCTAATTTAAATTTAATTATTTAAAAGATTTGAGATTGACCAAATATATATTTCTAAATATAGCGCTGCTTCTAATGACATATGTGTATTGGAATCTAACACTCAGTATATATTGCAATGGACATGTCTAAATCTTGTAAGGCAAGTGTCGGAAAGCCACAGGTGCTAGCAATGGTCAGAACAAACAAGACACGCGCTCCTTATAAACGATCTTAGTACCAATTAACAGTCCGCCTAAATTTTATTATTATTAAAATTTGTATTTATTATACAACTAGCTACGTATACGATATATGTATATTTATAAAATTTCAGTTGTTATAACTCACATACCTATATATACAAGGAGACCAGTGAAGATACCAGAATTCAAGCGGAACTCAACTCCGCACTTTTTCTATAACCACTCTCTGCCTAACCTGGTACACCTCCAGCAATAGGCGAAGTTAGTACGGTGGTAACGACGACGATTGGATTGGTAGTTAAAGGTTGTTGAAACAAAAAAGTATAATTTTTCTTTCAACAACCTTTAACTACCAATCCAATATTTTTTCTTTAAACTGGAGCTAACTTAAAATAGAAACAATTAATAGCAATGAAGTCATCTATTTAACTAATAATAAAACAGAAGAAAGGACAAACGATTTATTTGCTTGAGACAGGTGTAACATCTTGTTAGAGCAGAAATATTAGTGGCTATAAAGAATCATTTATTTCTATAAACGTTGTTTCCACCCCCAATTTACCCTAAACCACCCCAATACAATTTAATCAGCCCGATTAATATGAAAGATAAGGTATAAGAATGATGTTTGATAACAAAATAAAATGTTTTATTGTAATCTAAATTAGAACAGTCTTAGTTGATAGTGATGTTAAAAATAGATAGTTAGAATATCTATATTTGTTTTGTAATTTATATGTATTATTAAAATATTTTTTGAAATTTTTTGTTGCAAATAGTATTTAATAGTAACGGCTTTAAAGTATTTTGTATTTTATAAACATTTAATAACACTATGCAAAAGGTTTTTTTTAATTACAGAAAAATATTTTACTTCTTTAATTTATATTCATATTTTTGTGTGTTTAAACTTAAATTTGAAAACAAAAAATATACATAGATATGAATATTTCATGACAAAGTTATCTATCTATGAGTGACTGACAGAAAACGCATTGTGACGAAACTAATGATTTAGAAAGTTGAAATTAAAAAAAAGAGAATAAAAAAAAAGTTTTAGATATAGATTAAATAAAAAAAATCTATATAGTGCGATGTTAGACCCAAAGCCACTTATTTGTAGCTAAAATTAGGTTAACTCAGGTATCAAAACATCCCCAAAGTGTACCAAATTCTTATCTGCTGTGATTCATCTCAAATCAGACCGATTAATTGATACGGTCTCGACGTCACGTGAATGACAATATTAAGATAGGAGCGTAAAATAAAAAATATAAAAGGATTTAAATGTACATTGTTAACTTCCATATGTCATCATTGACACTTTGTAGCCAAAAGGATTTTTAAATTTAAAACTTTTTACCTATATATAAATGAAAAATAAGTAAAGATACCGACATATCTATACTTCTATTTCTGTGTTTTTTTTTTCAGCTTCACGCTGCATCCCGCGTATAACAGGGTAGGTAGAGATAAGACATGAAAGATAGAGACTTCGATAGAGCGAAGAAATGAAAGTATTAATAAATAATATTTCATTCCCCAAATGGGAATCGAACGGCCCTTGTACCCGACGGCCTCAGTTTTGAGTTGGATAGTCAATTTATCGAGGAAGGCTATGGGCGATATTATATAAATTTTCTTCATGTTACCCACTGTACCTGCGATCACAGTTACCTCGGATACTTAGAATGTGTCATATACAACCGTTAATCATTTGACTACGCGGGTGAATCCGCAAGTAAAACCTAGGAACATTATTAAATAAAAGTAAATTTAATTCTTCATAAAGGGAAGAAAAATTATATTAACGCCTCCACTGCCTCCTCCCCGATCCGCTCTCTACCTAACCTATCTTGAAATAATTCTACCAACGAGACCCTTAAACTTCGAAGTAAGAACGTTCTTAAATAGAATTGATAAAGACGTTGATCCTGGATGGGATGCAAATCCACAACCTTCAATAAGAGTCACTGGACGTGTCCAACTGTCAAGTAAATCTACATATATTTTGCATAGATCTTTTAAATTAGATTTGATGATAGAGTGACTGTAAAACCGATTGGTTGTGGGTTCGATCCCCACTCGAGGAGATAAAATATTTACTTAAATTTATATTTCCATTTCTTCGCTCTGGTGTCGAGGCAAAGCGCGGCGTTGAGTACTGCCACTCAACACGCTATGCCTCCAGAATTCGGCAGAAAGTGGGGAACGCAGTGTCTTACCACAAGGTTCCCTTTGCCTACTCTGCTGTGTGCGGGGTACAGCGTGAAGCTGATCTTTTAAATTAAATGTAAAACCATTGAATATAAAGTTAATATTCATGCATAGCGCAGCTATAGCGGTATATTGCACAATGGTCGCGTAATACGTGGAAGTGCGGTACGCCGGTAACGCCCGCCATTCACTCCGCGACATTTTTGTTTTATTTTAATTTTATTTTATTATGTGAAGTAGATTAATTGTATAACATCTTTAGTTAGTATGTTATCATCATTTCATCATCATCAGCTTCACGCTGTATCCCGCACACTGCAAGGTAGGCAGAGTGAACCTAATGTTAAGACACTCCGTTCCCTATTTTCTGCCGAACTATATATTTCATATATATTTCATCTCCTCGAGTGGGGATCGAACCCACAACCAGTCGGTTTTACAGTCATACTTTGTGCCACTGCGCCATGACTGGCCTCAAATTAGTATGTTATAATAAGTAAAATTGAATTTTTATATCTGAAGCGAAAAGTTTAGTTCTTGTTCTTATTTTGTGTCGCCATCATAACGTAAAGACAATAATAGATACATATTGACATACATATTTTTATTAATTAAACTTTTTTATATAACATCGTTATTTATTTAATGTCGCGTATTCAATAGAGACCGTTGCGGCGATCATAGCTTAACGTTACTTCGGCTAAGTTATTCTTACTTCCTACTATTTACATTCTATATTGCAGAATACTTGCATCAGAAAATTGGAAGATAAGATAATGATAAATGTTTTATAATATTAATCATTTCATAATACTTATTGGTAAAGCGCGTTACTCCTTTATTATTTTTTTCAGCTTCACGCTGTATCCCGCACATAGCACGGTAGGCAGAGGGAACCTAGTGCTAAGACACTCCGTTCCCCACTTTCCGCCAATTTCTGGAGGCATTGCGTGTTGAATGGCAGAACTCAACGCCGCGCTTTGCCTCGACACCAGAGTGAAGAAATATAAATTTAAACTCTGGCCTCATTCTGGCCTCATTCATAATACTTATCGGTAAATATTCGTGTCTTGTTTTACTGTATCATTATACTGGATCACGACAATCCTATATTAAAATTACCTAATATACACAAAAAATTGAAAAACATATGCATATGTATACAAATGAGTTTGTAGCAACATTTATGAAGACAACTTATCCTTGGTCTCTTTAAATATCAACAGAACAGCAACTAAGTAGAACTAAGTGGAGTCAGATTGAGGAGTTCAGATTCGATGACAATTTCACTGAAAAGCTATTATAGCTTCTTAAAATTTTGTTAATATTTTATATGCAGATGATGTACACTATAAGACACATTCCCAATAAAAACAAACATGTTAAAATTTTCAAAATTTACCAATAATGATAGATATGAGTAAAAAATATGGCGTTTCGGCTTCACACTGTATTCCGCACACGCCAGGGTAGGCAGAGAGAACCTAGTGTTAAAACACCCCTTTCCCCACTTTCCGTCGAATTTTTCGATGCATTGCGTGTAGAGTGCGAGGCGGAATTCAACGCCGGACTTTTGCCTTGGTGCCGGAGCGATGCAATGCAAATATTAATAAATATCAATTCATTCCCTCGAGTGGTGATCGAACCCACATCAAGTTCGAACCACATTAGTTACAGTCACATCCTTGTGCCCCTGATGACGGCCTCAATAACGATAAGATAAGGATTTTTTAATATGTATAATAAAGAAAATTATATACATGTCTTAATAAGCACCTAAGTTTTGAAATTTCTAACCGCTAATTTTCCATTTATAATCTACAGAAAGAAACACAAGACGGTTTTCCACTTGCGGTAACAGGTTGGTACGGACTAACCTTGATATGGCACTCAAAACATATTGTAGCTTGCGTAGATATGAAACTTAATCCTACAATATTCTATTTTAAGTGAGATAGCATGAAACTTAATATATCTATATACACCTAACATATTATTGTCGAAGCATATTGATAAATTATAATTGGCGTCCAAACGTATTACTAAAGTAAAGGTCTCTTACGCTTATGTTAGGTTTTGTAATGATATTGTTAAAAGTACATAGAAAAAATTTATACAAGACATCTGACCGTTCTCAGGCTATGGTTGGTGGTGTGGTCCAGTGGTCTTGGACAGTTTCCAAGAAGTTTCAAATCTTGCTACGTCTTTTATGTCTTCTAAACAAGTACTTTTCTTTTTTAACTGTAGAATAACACTTTTAAAAAAATGTAAAAACCAGACAAAACTTGCGTGTTTTTTATTTAAATTTTCCCCTTGAAATTCTATGCTAATTATATTACTAAGCATATGGACGCTTCCTCGAAAAGTTTACGCACCGTGCAGGTTGGTATGAAAAATTCGGCGGAAAGTGTGGAACGGAGCGTGAAGCGGGAAGCTGATAAAAACAAGTTTTTTACGAAATATAATTGATTATTTAAAAATTAAAAATGGAACTGTCACCGTTGAACTTAATTCTGTCAAAATTTTTCAAGCATAGCTCAACGGTAAAATTATGAACACTTAAAATGTCTATCCTAACCTATTACGAGCTAAATTTATAAGTCAAATTAATTATATAAGCAATATTTTATGCAAATCATATACATATCTTTAAAAATAGATTTATAATAATATGTTTATTTATACAAATACGGGCCAAGAGTGAGTTGGCCTCGTAAGTAAATAAATGGTTCCGTAACATTTAAAGCTTTACGTTTACGTCGATCATATCTAAAACTAGACAGCAACTGTCGCTAATTACTATAATGTGTTTAAAGAAACATATATTCGCTCACTATTTTAAATATAGGTTTTAATATTAGTATACTATTATTTATTATCTATATATGTTTATTTATTGTAAATCTACTACGGCTTATTAATTTTGCGTAAATTAATAATGACGAACAAACCCAAAATTTTACAACCAAATTTTTCATACCATTCTTTTCGAGGAAGCGTCCATATATTTAGTAATATAATTAACATGACATTTTTAAATGAAAATTAAAAGAAAGAAGCGATAAACATCCTGCTTTTAACGTAATCATTTTCTTAGCTATTTTGCTATATAATAGGTCTAAAGGCAATATAGCATGCTAAATTAAGTTAAATTTCATCTACACATACACATACACGTCGGTCCGCGAATAGCGGTGTAGGCATTTAACCTTTAAAAACGTTGATGCAATTTCAAGATGCAAGTCATTTTACTCTTAGGATAAGATTTTGTGTTAACAGCTTCATTATGCAATTTAATTTTTTTTCAACTAAATCTACCAATTTCTATGACTGTTGCTGAATAAAAATAATAAATAAAAAATTATTTTTATGTTACTAAATCACTAGAATTTCTTTTTTCTCATTGTTTAGGTTGTCATAATAAGCATTTTATGCCCTATTGAACCAATTTCATCTCACACATAATTACGGCAGTACACCGTCACGGAACTACTGTAGTTACGTAACAATGTTTACTATTCTACAGCACACGCATAACCAGGCCAAGTCTCTCTTTAATCGCAGAGCACTCATTTGTTACTTATAAATTGTAATAAGCTATAATAATATAAATAATAAGAGATTATTTAAAATTACTTTTATTAATATAGATATTATTTTATATTGTGTTGGTTCTGCGGCGTTTTATTTCCCGCAGCTTCACGCATATTAAGCTATTCCGTAAAACCATTTTACGTATTGTTGATTTCACATTATTGTTTTGTAGCAGAGTAGACAGAGGAGAGTAGCAGGGAACCTAGTTTTAAGACACTCCGTTCCCCACTTTTCTCCGATTTCTGGAGGCATTGCGTGTTGAATGCCTTCACACCAAAACGAAGAAATGAAAAAAAAAACCAGCTTCACGCTGTATCCCGCACACAGCAAGGTAGGCAGAGGGACCCTAGTGTTATGACACTCCGTAACTGTAAAATCGACTGGTTGTGGGCTTGATCCCCACTCGAGGAGATGAAATATTTAAATTTCTTCGCTCTGGTGTGGAGGCTAAGCGCGGCGTTGAGTTCTGCCACTCAACACGCACGGAATACTTCCAGAATTCGGCAGAAAGTGGGGAACTTAAAACAAGGTTCCCTCTGCCTACTCTGCTGTTTGCGGGATACATTAAAAGTTGCTACAGCTTTAATTTAAAACATCTGATCTTAGAATACGTGAATGTAATATCGAATGGTTCATTCATATTGAGAAATATCTTATGCAAATACAATGTTTTCTAGCAATATTCATTTACATTACAATTTACTGTAAACAACGTCATAGCTCTCGGGACACGCTGATTTTATAAATTGCTATATCGACAAGAAACTGACGACGGGAGAGCGGACGTCTCTTGCGACATCTCCCTCCTAGTATTGCACGGTGAATATGAAAATTGCATCTTGGTAACTAATACCTAATAGGGTCTGTTAAATTCTTGTCTATTTTCGCCTATATCGCTTGAAAATAATGAAAAGTAAAGTTTGAGATAAGTAAGTTTGAGATAAGCAACTTACTAAGTTATATACTTAGTAAGTTTATTTTAAAAATTTTAATATTTTTATTTGAGTGTACTTTTTTATTTTTTATAATGTTTTACATTTAACATATTATATGAAAAGTTACAAATATACTAGTATCTACATATGTAGTCCTGTGAAGGTGTAAGCGGAGATATCCTTCTAATATTACAAACGTGAATGTTTGTAAGGATGCATGTGTGTTCCACTTTCATGCAACTACTGAACGAATTTAGATAAAACTTTACAGTAAATATAACTTATATATCAGAATAACACATTTTGCTATAATAATTATTTAAATCGGTCGAAACGGCGTATTAAAGCCAATTTTGATTAATCGTATGAACTACAAAGCGTCTGACTGGTCTGCGGTTTAGCTGACACTGCTAAGCTAATACAAAAAAGTGGTGACTGATGAATTATTTTATTATATGTACATCTACAGACATCAGATATTGATAGGCCAGTCGTGGCGCAGTGGCACAAAGTGTGACTGTAAAACCGATTGGTTGTGGGTTCGATCCCCACTCGAGGAGATGAAATATTTACTTGACAAAATGCGGCGTTGAGTTCTGCCACTCAACACACAATGCCTCCAGAATTCGGCAGAAAGTGGGTAACGGGGTGTCTTAACACTTGATTCCCTCTGGCTACCCTGTTGTGTGCGGGATACAGGCATGAAGCTAATTTATTTTATTATTTTATCATATACTTAAACAATTAAGTATTTTATACGTTACGTTAGATTATCTAAAATTTTTACAAACAAATTTGAGCTACACCTCCATATAGGGTAATGACTGCAGATTGCTTTACAAAAGACAAAGTAAGCTAGCGTCACCTTGAATTACGTCGCGGCTACCGGTGCAGAAACCATTCATATCTGATCGTGATGCACCAATTAGCTCATTGCGCTTACTTACGTAATAGTACCCTACTATGGGGTGTATCACATGTTTCTATAATTATATGTATACTACATGTAATTATAGAAATAGTACAGTGTGGAATTAGAATATCTTATTTAGTAACTAAAATAAACTAAACTAAAACAGTAGTACTTAACTGTCTTTGCAGAACAAAAATTACATAATATAAATAATTAGAATATATATTAATAATTAGACAATGAATTCTGGATATGTATACCACTACCTGTTTCTATATTTAAATTGTTTATTGGTAGCAAGTAGGACTCATCCCTCGCTGCAGAATCAGTACAGGTAGTAGAATTAATATTTTTTACTTTTGTAAATGTAAAAAAATATAAATTATGAAAATGATGTTGTTCTTATTATAAGACTGTAGGAAGCTTACGTAAAAAGCATGAGGACCCCTCCGGATGGCATGTATGAAGAGGCTGATGACAGTGGACGAGCCGAAAGAGGTATGTAGAGACCGTAGCGTTTGGCGCTCCGTTCTCTCTGACTACCCCGCTAGGAATACATCGTGAAGTCTTATTATTCTACTCGAGAGGAATAAAATCCCTTGTAAAAAATCAGTACCTATTAAATTATATAAATATGTACATACTTTAATTATCAAAATAAAACAAACAAACCTCAAGTCTACAAATGGACGAACGTTAGTGTGATGATCATTTGAAATCTCAGTCTTATATGTCATAACAAAATAATTACAACTTTCAAAAGTTCCACTTTAGCATTTCGTTCATGGCCATTATTTCTATCATTGCGTTAATGGAAATCATTTCGTGAAAGTCAGTAAAGCCAGTGTGTGATTTTATTTAACCGAAACAAATTATATCTCAGTTATAGCGATATATTTCGAAACAGTCGTCATTCAAAGAAAAATACCAGTTATTTTATAACATATTTATTTTTATCAGCCTCAACACAAGATTGCAAAAGGCGTACTTTCGCAATTATATAAAACAAAGCACATTATACAAAAGATAAACAAGTAATAACAGATCAATCATTAGGTGTCGTATACTCGAATGGCATTGCAGAGCAACGCGACAGCTGGTCGAAGATTTGGGATAGGCGAAACGTTTTAAACACATCTCACTAACTGTTGGTACCTCAGCTACCTCAATTTAAAATTTATTATTACACTACGAATACTAAATGATCACATTTCGAACTTAACCTATAAGGTACTACTGTGAAACCTATTCTCAGGTTTAATTTAATGCCAGCCATGGTGTTCCTCCTCCTTTTTCAGGTATATAGGTACATGAACCTTTACAGGGTAGGGGACCTCTTTGACTAGAGGTACTTGAACCTCTTTGTATACAGGGTAGGGCTTGTCGATGGGTACCTTGACTTCATAAGGCACTTTCTTTTCGACGGTGTAAGGGATTTTCTTGTATACATCATAGGGCTTGGGTACTGGTATTTTAACGGGGACTGGGTAGGGCTTTTCTACTTCAACCTTGTAGGGTCTGTCAACTGGGACCTTAACTTCATAAGGAACTGGCTTATGAACTGTTACTGGGTAAGGCTTCTCAACTGGGACAGGGTAAGGTTTTTCAACATAAACGTGGTAAGGCTTGTCGACGGGTACTTTCACTTCATAGGGGATCTTCTTGACGACTTCATAGGGTTGGGGTACCTTAACTTCGTATTTTACTTCGTATGGGACCTTCTTTTCGACGGTGTAGGGTTGGGGAACAGGGACCTTGACTTCATAAGGTACTTTCTTTTCGACAGTGTAAGGAGTGGGTACCTTGATCTTCACTTCGTAGGGCTTGTCAACGTGGACCTTGACTTCATAAGGCACCTTCTTTTCAACTACGTAAGGTTCTGGTACGTGAACTGGGTATTTGACGTATTCCTTGACAGTGACTGGCACCTTCTTCTCAACGGTGTAGGGTTGGGGATAAGGTACTTTAACTTCATAGGGAACTTTCTTTTCAACTGTGTACGGGACGTGTTTTTCAACGGTATACGGGACAGGCACTTTTTTGATGACTTCGATGGTCTTCACATGGTGATGATGGCCATGGTCACTGGCAATTGGTTTCCACGAGTCCCCGGAAGATCCTCCGAATTCGGAACCTGAGTGACCGTAGCTCTCGTAGCTACCTTGGCCTGAGCTGAATCCACCATGACCTCCGTGACCGCCATCTTCGTAACTGCCTCCGTAGGAACCGATGTCGTAAATTCCTCGTTTATCTTGTTTCTTTTCTTCGGCAGCTACCTTTTGTGTGCCTTTCTCCTCACTGGCAAAGGCCACCACCGCCAACGAGGCTATTAATACAACCTGTTAACAAATAAAACTAAATAAGCATAACATGCATGTGATAAACTAAATAATTTATAAATGTAATAAATAAATGTAACTGTGAATGTTCTAACGTATTTTCGAGCACAACATACTTTCTATCAAAATTACAATTGCAAATATTTAAATCCGCCTAGCGTTCTGTTTTTAGAATATCTGTTTCAATATTAAGTTTCTCTAAGTGAAGTAAAATAAACGAAGAACAAAATGTGATAAAACAGTGTTCGCCATCTGTAGAATGTTTATTTCGAATTCTTCTAAAGATATACAATAGGTGGAAACAATTAGGTACGTGTAAAATTGGATGTTTTTGTTGCAATTACATCGACATCAATGAACTCCTTACAACCGCGTTTGCCATTCCTTTATGTGATAGTTTGATTATAGCGGAACATCTTGGAAATGTAATTCTATTCACGAACAAAGATTAATCAAGTAGTGCGGAGTAATTGTACACGAACGTTCTATTAGTACGCTATTAGAAGTAGACCACTTATCTGGTGTTTTAATGTCGATTATAAATTAAATTAAACGCTTAGATAAAGTTAATTTAAAATCTTGATATACAACAAAATTTTATTTAAATTAAATTAAGAATCAACTATGGCTAAACAAAATATACAAAAACATTTTTCGTTTGAAAATAAAGCAAAAATGCCTGGTTTTACGTCCGAGTGATGGTGATTGATGGTGAGATAGATAAAAAAAAATGTAATACGTAGTGTTAATTACTAAAGAGTTACTTATTTAATTAAATAATGGCAACAAAATGTTACGCAACATCAGATAATATATCCGTGTGCGGTTTTATGAAACGATTTGTTCTAGTTAGCAAGAGGCTGGAGAAATAATTTAATAATAGGATGTAAAATATAGCAGTTATATTGATTATAAAATATGACCTATTTTCACTAATTTGACATAACATTACGTAATTACTTAAATATAGGACAACTAATTCCTGTACCAAACCTATAGGAAAAAATTCTGAAATTGAAATATAAAAGCGTGATTCATATTACTTTTTACGTACAATTCATGGACCTGTCTAAAAAACATTAGCTACGGTGACAATCTAAAATAGCAAACAAATTAAAATCTTAAAATAAACCGACTTCTATATCCGTATTTCTTTACTGGAATAAAAATTGTTATTTCGATAGTGATACAAAAAATAAAATTCTTATACATTTCTGTTTAATTATAATGCAAAAAACATATTCTCCGAAAGACAGCTGTAAAAAGTTTTAAACGCTGACCGGTCTACCTATATTACAAAAATAATACTTTAACAGATAATAAATAATAAACATAACATTTTAATGTCATGAAAAGATAAACGTGTTCCATTTTCAACATAAATAAATATTTATCGATATAAAATAATATATTATTATTTACATAAGTGTCATATCGTACAGAATCCAATTTTATTTTTGTTTAGAAAATGTACGCTATGCGTAGTATTAACCAAAAGACTTTCTTATCTGACTAAAAATATTTCGTGCATGATCTGCAAAACAATAAGGCTAACGCGGCTTCACACGATTCTCCACTAGCTAAGACGTAAGCCATTGTACACAATAGTGATTGATTTTATGTTTCCTTTAATTATATGTTATTACATTCGGATATCCGAGATTTATCAGTTTTTTAAGGAAACTTGCTTAACAAGGCAATTAATTATTTATGAAGAATCATGATTAATAATCAACAAAGTTGTAAGTAAAAACTGATATTCAGTTTTTTACTGTTTTTGTATTTACTATATAGTAAATAGGTTTTACTTGTATTTATTATGTCATAGAATTTAAAATGTTAAATCTATAATAAGTGTAATTACAGAAAAAATGTGTATAACAATGTAAATATTACAAAATAGGTCAAATAAAAAAAAAGCTATCCTTGACCAGTATTTAAATAACTAGTTTACAGTTTATAGATTGTATAATTTCCTTAAAGTAAAGTCTAGACAACGTGAAGTCTAGTATTAAATCCTAGTATTGCTGGTATGATAAACCACGCGATTCAAACAAGTTATTGATATTATGCGATATAACGACATAACGGACAACGACCTTGTGCAACTGGATCTGTGAAAGACTTGATAGAAAAGCTGCTGATATCTCTGACTATTAATCCTAATCTAGTATAGAAACTAACTTCAAGGAAATACTTAATAATGTCTTGAGAGATCTATTATTTTTTTACGGGAAAATGCAAAGATACATTCCTATTCCTACATTAAAGTAATCTATAAAAATTGTTAAATATATATTTGATATAGAAAATTGTACAATACTATAAAAAGGTTTTATT
The DNA here is from genome assembly GCA_013421005.1 of Heliconius erato x Heliconius himera. Classification (NCBI taxonomy): domain Eukaryota; kingdom Metazoa; phylum Arthropoda; class Insecta; order Lepidoptera; family Nymphalidae; genus Heliconius; species Heliconius erato x Heliconius himera. The sequence goes on from JAATLQ010035356.1 coordinate 13,713, forward strand.
GAAAGTAGTATTGATTTTTTACCTTTACAGTGTACACAAGACTTTATATTGATTTCGGAAGTAAAATATGCAAAACTCTCTCAAAAGACCGTCATAATAAAGTCGTAATAGAATAACATTTTATTTACGATGTGACTCATATTGATTTAATAATTTGCATTACTGTATAAGAGTGAATCGGAAATAAAATTACAAACGACTGTTTTTAATATAAAACTAGTTATAATAAGCAAGCAAGCAAAATATTATTTTAGCCAGTTTTACCTTTGTTACAATTATCTGCTATAATGTGTGCTTATCCAATTTATATTTTTACAAATTAAGTAACCTAACTTCAATTATTTTTAATTATATCTACTGTGTAATATGCATACTTTAATTGCAGGTACTCGTGAAAGTTTTTTATTATTTCCAGCTACAATTTAATAATATAGACGGCCGTAATATAGTACCAATAAATTTTACTTTTTAAAACAAAGGTTTGATGATGTTTGCAAATTTTGATTAAATTTTATAATTCAAAATAATGTAGAAAGCAGAAAAGAAAGGATAGAAATTTATTTGTCTGTAAATATTATTTTAATTTAAATGACCCTCTTATATAAGTAATAATAAACCCATAATTCTTTATGCATTAGTTATGACCGAGTCTAATGATGCATGCGGTTAGGATAGGACAGTGTCGCGATTACATATTACAAAACATACTACGTGCAGATTCAAATATTTGCGGAACTAAATCATGAATACATATATGAATATTATTTTTTTAGTAAAGTAAAGTAAAGTCGATATTTTTAGTATAATAGTTAAAAAAGCAGTAAAGTTAAAACAAAATCCTTAAAATTTCTATATAAATAGGTAAATTAATAAAATTGCAAATTATAAAGTAATTTGAAGAAAAATGGAAAGAATACATAATAATATGCCATCACACCATAGCCGTACTTTGGTATGCTATTACCATGCATAGAAAGTGAAATAGAAATTGTAGAGTAAGTAATCTAAGAAGATTAGATAGATCGAATACGGAAACCGTGATTTAATATAGATGGACACCAACGAATAATAGTTAAGCTAATGAACAATGGACACTCATTAACACCTTTTCTTTTTGAAAAATATATGAATTACTTATAATTATAAAAAATATAATTTTGAAAAATTATATATACATATACTATACATAAATAATAAGATGTATTACAATTTTAATCCTGTCAACCGAAGAATTTAATTTAAGAAAAAAAAATTAAGAAAAAAAATCCGCCACAGATTAAATCGAAAAAAGCGCGCGAACTACACTACACTGTCACTTCACACACTCACCGTGTACTTCATGTTGGTGTCTTCGGGCCGAAGACTGTTGTCTGTGCCTTGTGTTGGCGCGCCGGCTCTTTATACTGGCCCTCCCACTTTGAATGTGATGGTTTACGAACTGGAGCAATTCTACATCTGGACTTCGTGTTTTTACTTGATTATACAAAAGGAAGATGCACCCTAATCGATACATTTAAATGTAAGATTTCTTAGATCTAAAACTATTATCGTTTAATACAATTTTAAGCCATAAAAGCTATAATGGCACATAGTTTAAGTTTATTGAAATTTTTATTTGATTTTCATCTCGCGACCTAGTTTGGTCTTAACATGTGCTAAGGAAATTACTTTGAAAGTACAACAATGATGCGTTAAATAATAAGTGCCATTTGATCAATATATTTGTTATGAAAGATTATAATCTAGTAGAGAATGAAAATATAATACAATGTGAACTTTTTTAATATTCAGGTTCATTAAATTTTAAGACTACATTACGGTGATGTATTATGAATTACAAAGTATTTCATATTTAAGAAAACCTTTATTTCTCATACATCCTTACATCCATGCATCTTTCATTAATATTATATGTTTTAAATTCTTTAATGACATACTGGGTATATATGTAATTATAAGTTAATAACTATAGTGTAATTATAAGTTAATAACTGTAGTTAACAGAATATGCCATATTCTAAATTAAACGTTTTTGGGGCTTAAAATTTGATGTTAAAATAAATCTCATCACTAGCTCTACATATTATATTTAAATGGAACTTACAATACATGGATTAAAAAAATAAAAACAATATTAATAAATTATGTTTTTACTGCGTAATATGCTATTTCAATAAAATACAATAACATCTCTGCCGAAACCCGGGATTGAACCAGGGACCTTTAGATCTTCAGTCTAACGCTCTCCCAACTGAGCTATTTCGGCTGTGTGATAGTTATGGAAATTAAATTAAGTTATTTGACACCACTTTCATTTTTTAGAATTTGCTGGTACCCCTATAAATATATAGTTGTGTATAGTAATTGTTAGTTTATGTTAGGACTATAACCTTATAGTAATAGTAAGTTATAGTTTTATATAATTATATTTATATCGATACCTTATCATATTTTTATTTTTTAATTAAAACTCTTAAAATGGATGAATCACGTATATTTAGTATCAAAAAACATTTGACTTATTACATATTTTTGTGATATAATATATTAACATCCAATTATCCAATTGGATATTCATCTGCCTTCTGTATAGATAAGCCTGTAGTGACAAATGTCTACTGACCGCGTCTTATCTGATTAACCCCATAATGCATTAATTTTAATATAATCACAACGAGCGTTCATTATATAGGTATAGTGATCAATAAAACAATAAAAAAAATACATTTTGTTATTTTTAATTACAAAATCTCCTCGTTCGGTAAAAGATAATAATAATTATTTATTTTGTCATAATAGTGTCATATATGAACGTAGATACCACTAAACACGCAATGCCTCCAGAATTCGGCAGAAAGTGGGGAACGGAGTGTCTTAACACTAGTTTCGTGACGTGAGCGTGAAACTGATTATGAACGTAGATACGTATAAAATTTGTGAACTAATATTTTACGTTTAGACTTATAGTAATTTTACCCATAAGTTAACTATTTAGTTAATAAAATAACTTATTTATTAGTACTTTTATTAGTACTCGGTTTAATTAATATTAAAAAGTGAAATGAAAGTTTTCTTTTCTTTTCACAATGTTAATCAAAGCAAGTATCCAAATATTTGAACATAAAAATGTCATCTATGATAAATAGTAAATTTAATAAAAGCATCTTTAATCTAATTTTATATGTTGTGAAAAATGTTTGCTTAAATATCAAGGATTTATTGCTCGTCTAGAGAACTTTCATAGTAAGCTGACCTTTAAACTGAAACCAGCTTTAAGCTGGACGCTAATAAACACGTCAGAGGGCGAACGATAAGCCAAATGTACTTCCATTAAATTACATACTAATATGAAATAATATTACTATATTAATTTTATAAATGTTATCAGCATCATGTTAACCAACCACATCTCATATTGGATTAATTTATTTTATTTTATTAAATACAAAACAGTTTTTTTTAATACTCTGTATCCCGCATGTAGTAGGGTAGGCAGATGGAGCCTATTAGTTAAGATACCCCGCACCCCACTTTCTACCGAATTCTGGAGAAATTGCGTGTTGAGTGGCGGAACTCACCGAACCGAACAAAGAAATGAACATATTAAATAATACATCAAATATATAATTGTCTCGAACGGGAATTGAACCCACGACCTGTCAAGTTTACAATCACATGTTTGTGCCCCTGCTCTACAACTGGCCACAATCGATACAATATAGATATTTTATAAATATTATATTTATATTATTAATACCTACCCCAATATCATAATACCTACCAATAATAATACAAAACTTATATTACAATTTCATGTTTTACCCCGCATAGGGGGCAAAGAGAACATAGAGTCATTTTCTCTCAAAACTCTTCACATCCACCTGATTCGAGAAATTTGACAGAACTAAACGCCACGTTTTGTCCCGAATCGACAAAGTGAAAATTATAAATTGAAAGACAGAAATGTAAATTATTCATTCACCCGAATATAAACCCACAAGCATTGCACTGACAGCCAGACGCGTTCTCAGTTCTCACTGTACCACTATGTCTCTATTTGAGTCGTAGCCTCATAGGTCATATAAGTAATAACTGACGCTTAAAATTTGAATGTAAAAATAAATATTACCTACCTACCTACTAAAACTACGATAATATTATTCTTATTATTTTAAGCTCTCTACATAAAGATAATATTTTCCCAATTATAATTTAAAATTACACCAAGCCATTTGAAAATAAAGTATGCACTGTTAATTTCCCATTTTCCAGGCCAGTCGTGGCGCAGCGGCACGAAGAGTGACTGTAAAATCGACTGGTTGTGGGTTCGATCCCTACTCGAGGAGATTCATCTAATTTACTTAAATTTATATTTCCATTTCTTCGCTCTGGTGTCGAGGTTAAGCACGGTGTTGAGTTCTGCCACTCAACACGCAATGCCTCTAGAATTTGGCAGAAAATGGGGAACGGAGTGCCTTAACACTAGGTTCCCTCTGCCTAACCAGCTGTGTGCGGGATACAGCGTGAAGCTGATTATTATTATTACTGTTAATTTATTTTGTCAGAGTTATATTGCAAATTTCAAAAAAAAAAATCTCTACAATGATACGTATGTGAAACATATACATATATTTGGAATTCAAAAAAAATCACTATAAAGTTATAATAAATCCAAAGTTTTCATATTTTTTTCCCTTTCAAGCTTTATAGTACAGAACAAAGGAAATTCCTTTATATTACACACAGTACTGTAACCTTTTCAACTTGTAATCAAACCTGTCTTACTACAATAGGCGTTTTCTTTAGGCTATTTCCTTTCTTCAGTGTAATCCTATTTCAACGACCGCTTTTGTGAAACTAGTTTTAATTGGGCTTCTTGTAGTAAAATTGTCATTGTTCACCGTTTGTACTTAGAAAATATATGGTAAAATCTATTGTGGGGGCATTTATCAATGTAATAGAGCCCAAAATAATTATATTTTAATTTTTTGTCTGTTTTTATGTTTATCGGTTTGTCTGTTTGTCCATGCGTGTGTATCAGAATCGGCTTAAGTGGACTTCACTTTAGGCAATATTAATATAAATTATTTCCTGCGATAAAATTGCTACAAAATAATTGTTGTATTGAATTGGTTGAAACTATAGTTTCCAATGTATGAATAATGTTATTAGAACACGAATGACCTATTATTGACCATCTAGTGTAAAACTGAAGTTACAAATACATACAAATAAGTAATCATTGTCAAAAAATAACATCAGCAAAAAAATATATAACCAAGAATAAATAAATATATTACAATACAATTTATTATATTTTTATTATAACTTTTTTTAGTTTTGAGAGCAAAAATTATGGTAAAACTTTAGTAATATAGCTTATACATGAAAATAACACATAGGCTACAATTTATATAAACATCTTGTCAGTTTATGCGGGCAAAGCTGCGTGTGGGCAGCTAGTATTAAATAATCGCAAATTAAGTAAAAAAATTAGAACGATACCTAATTTCAAGTGGAAACCATAATAAAATATTAATTCGCCATTGTTGCGTAGAACGCGCAAAGTAATTGTGGAAACAAAACGACTTTGGATATTTGGGCATGTGAAACCTGCAGTGTCCATTCACTTAGCCTGCATAACATACATTTTTTACCTAAATGAGTAGCATTATAGTCATTCAAAACGTTTAAAATATAAAGTAATTTAGTAGTAATTTAAAAGTTTTTTTTTATTTGAGAATTATCGGTACATTATTCATATATTGCATACTAGAGACCCAAACGCGGCTTCGCTCGCTTAACCTTATTTCTAAATTATAACTAAACATAATATATATTTTTTATTAAAAAAAAAGGCCGGTCGTGGCGCAGCGGCACTAGGTGTGACTGCAAAATCGACTGGTTGTGGGTTCGATCCCCACTCGAGGAAGTGAAATATTTATTTACATTTATATTTTCATTTCTTCGCTCTGGTGTCAAGGCAAAACGCGGCATTGAGTTCCGCCACTCAGCACGAAATGTCTCCAGAATTCGGCGGAAAGTGGGGAACGGAGTGTCTTAAAACGAGGTTCCCTCTGCCCCTCGTACCCCACTGTGTGCGGGATACAGCGTGAAGCTGATTCATTCATTATATATTTGTACTACAAAAATTTTTACAAAAAAAAAATATATGGATATAATTACGAAAATAAATATATTTAGATGCTATATATGACATTTTTATTTTTCATTTGCATGATTTTGCCATTTTTTGACACAGGACCTTGTATTAGGTGCGGTATCGAATCTCGTGTTCTCAAGTAGCTTGTGAAATGTGCAATCGTGATTGCCGACGTGTGAAGCGTGGCGACGGCGGACGGCGGACGGCGGACGGCGGTAGGTGCTATGTTCTTTTTGTTTATGTAATCAAACTTTAATGTGCTCTAATGTTGTTTTGCTTCACCAGCACATACTACATACTATATGAAGAAAAAAGCTGTGATGGGTTATATAATAAATCTTAATGGTTTCTATCTGTACATATCTTCCGCTTTTAACAGAATAAGTATATACAGCCCAAAGCATGTTCTATGGCGGAACCCAACGCCGCTCTATGTATTGTTGTTTGTGTCAGCGTGTGTAGTCATTGTTTTCACACTGTATATTATGTAGATTTGTAAAGACGTTTTTCTTTAATTATTTTGTGGAATTCTAATAAAATGGCCAATATTCTTAATTTCGCTTAAAACATATTATATTAAGACACTCCGTTTTTAATTCTGAAGGCATTGCGTGTTGAACGGCGGAACTCAAAGCCACACTTTGCCTCGACACTAAAGCGGAGAAATGAAAAAATAAATTCAAATAAATAGGAAAAAAGTGGGGAACAGAATGTTTTAACATTAGGTTCCCTCTGCCTACCCTACTGTGTGCAGGATACAGCGTGAAGCTGATTTTTTTACGTATTATATTAACATCGTTGGGCCTAATATAATAATTTTGATTATTCTATTACAAAATTAAAGATAATATTCTATATGTATCTACTGATCTTTCATTTTTATAATAAATAAATCTTTGTACGTTAGAAATAAAAATGGACAAACTGGCAACTGAATTAATAGAGTTACAAAAGGACAAAAAAACAAAATACATATTTAAATGAAAGATATATCAACATAATGTTTAGAATGCAGGAGCAATCTAACAACATTCACTGAGGAGGCTCGCCTACTAATCATCAATCTATGCCGTGGTGAATATCCAGTTACAAACGTGGCGCAATTCACTTTACTTACTGTGATATTTGATATTTTTAATTTTAAAATACTGTGTTGTATGGATAAGTAGACACATATAGCCCATACTGTAAAGAAGTAAATACTTATATACATAATATTCGATAATGATTACAAGTGGATCTTACAGGACATCAATATTTGTCGTGAGGCCGCAGGGACACAAGCGTGCTACTGTAAATGCGTCAGGTTGTGGGTTCGATTCCCACCTTAGAAAAAGAAATATATAATATTTTCATTTCTTCGCTCTTGTAAATGAGACAAAACGCGACGTTCAGTTCCGCCACTCAACATGTAATGCCTCCAGAATTCAGTGGAAAGTAAGGAACAGATTATCTTAACACTAAGTTGACGGGGCTGAGGGAACGGAGTGTCTTAGCACGAGGTTCCCTCTGCCCCTCGTACCGTGCTATGTGCGAGATACAGCGTGAAGATCAACACTCCTATACTATCTGAATGAATAAATGACAAAGGTTAGCCGACGCTACTGTGCCTAGAAATCTTAAACTGGGCATGTTACTGCAAGGACCTACAATCTTGAGAGAAGATTTTTCAAAATCTATATGGTAATGAGGAGAAATAGGATTTTAAATTTTTGGGGTCATAAAAACTAATGTTAAAGTATGGCCTAATCTAAATATACATATGCAAGCTGCATCTTGCAGAATAGACAATGAAACTATTGAAGAAAATGTATTTTTCAACAATTTTAAATTACGTTTAGATATTCCACCTAAATAAGATCAAACTTAATTGATAACAGTCAATATAAAATTTCTAAATTGAACCTACAACATTGAAAATTTAACAGCTCTATAATTGAATATAGCTTTGTCAATAATAAAATAAATGTTTTAAAGATATAAAATTTGTGTAAAAATTTTTAGTAAAAGCCTCTATACACACATATATAAAATAATATATATATATATGTGTGTGTATAGGGGCTTTTACTATTTTAAATATGTTTATTATTTTAAATATCTTTAAAATTGCTTTAGAGTAAAGTAACGAAACCAAGCTCCCGTTACAAATATGCAAAAATTTTAAAATAAAAACTATAGTGTGCAAATTTCGTACAAATTTAATACAATTAAGTTTTTAAATGCATGTATCTTCTCGTATATTTTGCGTAATCATTTAATATTTTTACTTTTCGCACCACATTTCTTATTTGCATTTTTCGATTGCGTTAAAGTTAAAAAGTGTATCGAGTAAACGTTATATAAATGTACTGACGTATAAAAGTAAAAGTAATTAGGTTATATGCATATTTTTTGGAGGAATTATAAAAAAATTTGTAAAATCGTCTTAAACTTTTTATTACTAAATACTAACAACGTCGCGGTGGCGCAGAGGCACAAGTGTGCGATTATAAACGCAACGGTTGTGGGTTTGATTCCCCTTCGGAGTCCATCCATCCATCAGCCTTTCGAAGTCCACTGCTGGACATAGGCCTCCCCTAATGCTCGCCACTCCGCCCGGTCCTGCGCCCTATGAATCCAGCGGATTCCCGCTGTCTTCTTTAAGTCGTCGGTCCACCTGGCTGGAGGGCGGCCTGTACTCCTTTTGCCGAGACGTGGTCGCCATTCGAGGACCTTTCTTCCCCATCGGTCGTCAGTCCTCCTTACAATATGGCCTGCCCATTGCCACTTCAGCTTGCAGATTTTGAGAGCTATGCCCCTTCGGAGTATGAAATAATTAATATCTTGATTTCGTCCTCCCAGGTTCCCCTTTGCCTAAGTAGCAGGGCTATTTGCGGGTTACAACGTGAAGCTCCTCATCACAAAGAATTTCTATATATTCTGAATTAAAGGTTACTACAATTGTTTTACATTAGATCATCATATACAATATCATAGTGAACTAAATAAAATATAGAATGTTACTACTACTACTACTGCTAACTTCACGCTTTATCCCTAGCGAGGTACTCAGGCAGAACGGAGGGCCAATCGCTATGATCTCTACATACCTCTTTCGCCTCGTCCACTGTCATCAACCTCTTCATACATGCTCTACGGGGAGTCCTCATGCATTTAACGTGACCTCCTCCAGTTTTTTTGATCTGTGTTGTCGAAGGTCAACCGAGGGGGAGACCCCTATCTCCCTTTCCATCATGAATCTTTTTTGCCATTCTTTGACCACTCATTCGTTCGACGTGCCCAAACTAGCTGAGCACGTCATTCTTCATTTTCTACTACATGCCATTCTGTGTACCTCTTCATATATCTTATTATTAGTTTAGAATTTAAGTAATAGAATTAGAGCTCTTAAAAGTAACAGTACTAATTTTATCCAATTGTTTATAATAATATTTTCCTATACTCTATATGTACAACAAATGCTCACGCCGCTCAGTTTCCAAATTATTTAAAAAAAAATCGGTCAAGCCTAAATATATTTTTAACAATCCCAATTAAAATTCTCATTATTATTAGACGACCTTCACTCAAACATAAGTTACGCTAAGTACAGATATAAAAATTAAAAAGCATTTCAACACAGCAATTGAGAAACGACCGCGTAAAGTTAACGTTCGTAACGTAGGTATAATGTTTAGTGGACGGTCTACATGTACGGTAATATATTACCCAATTACCACCTTTTTAACAAAAATTCTTGTTTGGAATTTACATGGTCACTTCCTTGTAGATGACTGCAGTAAGAAATATGAAACTCTGATCGAGTGTTTTGAAAATATTTGGATATAATCTAATACAATATACATATAATACAAGACTAAGAAATAAATAAAATGTAACTAAGCCTTCACTAGAAGAAACGAATAGGAACTTTTAATTTACAAATTTCAATGCAAAATGATAAACACGCGATGAGAAAATATATTATGTCGTGTAAATATTTTGATATAATCTAATACGTATAAAATATAATTTAACACATATTTACATATTATACGAGAGTAGGAAATGAATGAATGAATAAAATGTTACTAAACCATAGAAGCTTCAATATTTTACTACAATTAAAAATACATGATGAGAAAAATGAAGTTCACAACATGTTTCCCTTATTTAACATGTAACTCGAACGCCAAATATATCGTATTGTGTTGAAACGCATCTAACTAAACAGACTAAGTAAAAAGTAATAATTAATTATAAATATGTATAACATCAGGCTTTCTTCAATTTGAGAATATACATTCTTTTATCTGGGAATTTAGGGAATATATATTTATATTTTTTTTATATTCACACACACAGCAAAAAAGGCAGAGCTAACCTAATATTAACGAATACTCCGTTCCTCCGAATTTTTGATTCGTGTTTTGTGGCGAAACTCGACACCGCGCTTTGCTATAATATTACATATTGCATTTCCTCGAGTAGGAACCGAACCCACGATCTTTCGCGTTTACAGTCACACACTTGTGTCCCTGGGTTACGGCTGGCCTCAATATATAATTATGTATATATATATATTCATGAGAATTTTATTCTTGAATATAAATAAATGTGATCAATACAATCTATATTATATTATTCGTAAATCCATCGATCCATCCATCGATCAATCTTAGATTCTCCAACGTCAATCTTAGATTGTTTCATATATCTATCCAATCTAGAAATTGATTAAAACAATCGATCGATCGATCGATCGTAAAATTCTTTTGTATATGTTGCTCGACTTACTTTTGCAAGGTTTTAAAAAAAACTAGTTAAGTGCGAGTCGGAGCCGCCTTCCGAGGTTTCCATACCTATTTTTGGATTTTAGGACAAAGGGAATTACAACTTATAAAAGTTTACCAACTTAAGTTTGCGCTCATATGCACTTATTTTGTATGAAATTACCTACAATTATAAGTTAGTAATGATTTTTTTCTTTGAAATATCTATAAACTTTAACTTTTCGTAACTTTTCCTTTCTTTGTGTTGTAAGTTCTCACTTTATGCCAAATTTCAAAACTGTAGGTTCACGGGAAGTACCCTTTAGGTTTTGATTTAGCGAATTTTATACAAAATGCAGCAAGATCAGTACATAAATGCTCATATCTTTTGAGTTGAGTTGAGTTTGAGTTAAGATGCTTCATTTCTTCTGTACTTCAATTAATTTCAGCTTGAAACCTTTTCGCGATCTCAAGGTCAATAGTCTTGACAGACAGGCGGACAACAAAGGGGTCCAATAATGGTTCTGCTTTTTCCTTTCGAAGTACGGAACCCTAATAAAAAACCATCTGTATTCTATAAACGGTTTAAGCAACGCTCCTTAATTGAAAAGTGGAATTAAATGTTACATAAAATTTGAATGCATATTATACAATATTTAATCTGTTAACTATATTCCTTACGAAATTTTATTTTTGGTGGGCGACTCAGAACCGCGCTTGTCACGATTCAATTAAATATTTATATTTCCAAAATAGATATCCATTTCGTATAATGATAGTTGTTATAAGATTACACAAAATATTTTCTCTAAAGATAGATTTATTCTTTATATATTTATTTTCGTGGTCAGAAAAAAAAACGAAATCCATTCAAAAATAATTTTAAATAATTCCTATTTAAAATCGTAATTATTCATCCAAGTGAGGTTTCGAACCCACATATGCCTAAAGCAAATCGGCACAAAGGCTATTAATTTGTAATTGTTTTCGTTTTAAAGAATAAATACTTTTTGCAATTTCTATGACTTTAGACAATATTTTAAATTAAGAATGCATTTAGGCAGTGATTGACAAAACAATGCATTTATTTCAGTAATAAACTAAATTTCGTGTACAATGCACATGAAGTAAATTTTGATGTTTTTTATTTTTTTATGATAATTTTATTAGTCTAAAAATTTAAGTGTGTCAATTTAGACTGAAAATTTTTGTATTATAACCAGGTTTTAGGCTCAAAATTTTTAGTAAATATCAAAATGAGGGAAATAGTCCATATTCAGGCAGGTCAATGTGGCAACCAGATTGGAGAAAAGGTATTATAAGTATATAGAGTACAACGTCGATATTATGTTTCATTTAAGCGCAGAAAGGGCAGTCCCAAAACTTTACATTTTTAGCTTTACCTAAAAATGTAAACACGTAAAAAATATTAAAAAACTTTTTTCTTTTAGTTCTGGGAAGTCATATCAGACGAACATGGCATTGATGCAACCGGAGCTTACCACGGAGATAGTAATTTACAACTTGAACGCATCAATGTTTACTACAACGAAGCGTCTAATGGTAAATATGTACCCCGAGCAGTTCTCGTCGACCTAGAGCCTGCTACTATGGACTCAGTACGATCAGGCCCAATTGGACAAATATTTCGACCAGATAATTTTGTATTTGGACAATCTGGTGCCGGCAATAACTGGGCTAAAGGTCACTACACGGAAGGAGCTGAAATCGTGGACTCAGTACTCGATGTGGTGAGAAAAGAAGCTGAAGATTGTGATTGCTTGCAAGGTTTCCAATTGACACATTCCTTAGGAGGTGGCACTGGTTCTGGTATGGGTACATTACTTATATCTAAAATCAGAGAAGAATATCCTGATAGAATCATGAACACATTTTCAGTAGTACCCAGCCCGAAAGTATCCGACACAGTAGTTGAACCTTATAATGCAACATTATCAGTTCACCAACTAGTAGAATACACAGACGAGACATTTTGTATAGATAATGAGGCGTTATATGACATCTGCTTCCGAACTCTCAAAATTACCCCCACATATGGGGACTTGAATCATTTAGTTTCAGCAACAATGTCAGGCGTTACCACTTGTCTCCGTTTTCCTGGTCAGTTGAATGCAGATTTACGTAAGCTGGCAGTAAATATGGTGCCTTTTCCACGATTACATTTCTTCATACCTGGATTCGCACCTCTTACGTCTAAAGGATGTCCACAGTACCGAGCTTTATCCGTACCAGAGCTAACAAGAGAGATGTTCGATGCTAGGAACATGCTTGCAGCGTGTGATCCTCGTCATGGCCGATATCTTACTGTAGCCGCAGTTTTCCGCGGACATTTGTCAATGAAAGAAGTAGATGAACATATGCTTAATATACAGAATAAGAATAGTGGATACTTTGTAGAATGGATCCCGAATAACGTTAAAACGGCTGTTTGTGATATACCTCCACGAGGTCTTAACATGTCCGCTACAGTGATAGTGAATACAACAGCAATTCAAGAGCTTTTCAAAAGGATATCTGAGCAATTTGCAGCCATGTTCAGGCGGAAAGCCTTTCTTCATTGGTACACAGATGAGGGCATGGACGAGATGGAGTTCACAGAGGCTGAAAGCAATATGAATGATCTCGTCTCTGAATACCAACAGTGGCAAGAAGCTACAGCCGACGATGAAGGTGAATTCGATGAAGAAATAGAAGAGCAATAACATATATTTTATATACTTTCTTTATGTTTTGTAATAATCTTTGTTTTTTAAATAAATTATTAAGATCAAGATATGGAGTTTATTTGTGATAGTTTATTGTTATTAATATACTACGTAAAAATTATTGAAAAAAGCTTTTTTTGTAAATGCACATAACATAGTAGGTACATGTATAGGTAATGTTATTGATATTGTTAATGTTTCGAATTCGAAGAATACGATGCAAAAAGGTTAAATATGAATTATTTAATAAATCATTTTAGTAGACTAATTATTCTAAATTTATTACTTGTTTTTTGCAAATAAATATATTCAAATTGTTCAGCTAACTTATATATCAAAATATTTATTATTTACTTATATGCTGTATATTTTTTTATTGTGGGTCGACTGTTTGTGGGTTCGATCCCTTACTTACATTTATATTTTCATTTCTTCGCTCTGGTGTGGAGGCAAAGCGCGGCGTTGAGTTCCGCCACTCAAAACTCAATGCCTCCAGAACTCGGCGGAAAGTGGGGTGTGTCTTAACAATTGGTTCCCTCTGCTTACCCTGCTGTGTGCGGGATACAGCGTGAATAAATTAAATCAGCTTAGTTGAATTCATCTGAATTAAATCAGCTTCACGCTTTATCTCTAGTAGCCTACACTGGTAAACCTAGTAGCCTACACCTACTATCAAGACACTCCATTTTCTCTCTTCTGAATTCGAGACAGCACTGCACTTAGTCTTACCAGAGCGAAAAAATAAAAAAAAATCATTCCCTAGAATAGGGACCGTATCCAAAACACCACGACCCATATCCCACTACTAGTCTAGAGGCACAGCTTTATGAAAATATTCACTAACAAAAGTTTGCTTTTACCTAGTTAATATTTCTTATTCAAAATTGACAATATATCAAATCTCTATATATAATAAGACAGTAAAAATATTTTGTCTGTACATTTAGTAATTTTGACTGAAATGGATAGAGGGATACTTAAAAAGACTAATAGAAAGCAAAAAGATTTTTTTTGAATTTCTTGTCTGTCTGTCTGTCTGTCTGTCTGTCTGTCGACATATTGTTGTCCGCATTTTTCTCTGAAACTACTGAACCGATTTACTTGAAAATTTCACCAATTGCTTTGTTTTAACTCAA
>JAATLQ010035357.1:0-11969 GCA_013421005.1 Heliconius erato x Heliconius himera
GTATGGATAAAAATCGTGAAATGAAAAAAAAATCCTACGTCCAAACTGTTGAGGCATCTTGATTAATTTCTTTAGATATAGGTTTGGAATATTTTACCCTATATGATGTTTCCGTAAATAGAGCGCTGCCTCTTCCACCCTGTATATTATAAATTCGAAAGTAACTTTGTCTGTCTGTCTTTTACGCAATCAGGGCTAAACCGTTAATTCAATTGTGATAAAATACTCATATAGAGATACTTGAGGGTCTTCGGATGAACATAGGTTACTTTTTTTACTCATATTTGTAATATTCTCAATATATACTAAGATCTTAAAATACGTTTCAATTTGACATGTAATTTATTCTGTCATATTAATAATAACCGTCCTTAAGCAACCGTTGCTAGGCAACAAGAATTATGTCGTTTTAAGAAAAGGTCGCCCAAAATGAACTTTCTGATCGCTTATATGGAGTGCTCTGACTCAACTGTATGAGACATATAAAAACTATGTTTTACAAAAATATTGTCTTTTTAAAAATTTATTAAAAAGTCCACTATGATGTACGTTTAAATCTGAAGGTTGAGCCACAGTAACCATTTTAATATAATTATTTATTGTTAATTTTTGGATTATTGTTAATGTAGTTTCTATAATTTCGTGTTCAATCCTTATTAAAATAAATATAATAGTCACCTTTAGCATTTCACCTAGATTATATTTTACTGTACATCTTTCTAATAAATACTGAATGAAGGAGATATTACTGATTCAAAATGAGTTAGCCTACGGACCGCACGGTATGACCGACCCGAACGGGCTGACGACGTTGAAGATTTTGTAAATTTTTATACATTTTCGAGCTACTGTTAATTTTTATGTGGTTATTTTCTGTTTAAAACTATTTTACTTTGATAATATTGATAATGTAGCTGGTTTTGTTTAGTTTTTTTTAATTAATATTTTACTTTGGTTATGATTACTTATTATTTTTGTTCGTTTCAATTACTTAGATATTTTTTCTAATAATAAGAATGTTCTCCACTTATTATTCTTTTTCGGATTATTATGATCAGTTAGGCTTATATTTTCTTATCGATCCTATTAAAAACTGAAAAAAATATCATAAATATATTTAATAAGCATTCGTACAGTTCAAGCGGGCGAAGCCGCGTCTGGGTCCGCTAGTCTTCAATATGTTCGTCAGTAATTTTATATTTTTTATATTATACGAGGCCCGCCGAGGCGCAGGGGCACAAATGTGTGACTGTAAATGCGACTGGTTGTGGGTTGGATCCCCACTCATGAAAATTAAATATTTATTTAAACTCATATTTTAATTTCTTCACTCTGGAGTCGAGACAAAGTGCGGCGTTGAGTTTCGCCACTAAATACGCGATATCTCCAGGATTCGGCGGAAAGTCGGGAATAGAGTGTCTTAAAACTAGTTTCCCTCTGTCTTTTCTGTTGTGTACGATATTCAGCGTAAAGCTGATTAATTTGATTAATTAATCAATTAATTATATTATACAAGTTTTTTCCTGCTGCTTCGTCCCCGTGGCCAAATGGAAATAAGAGTTCTGTATGACACACGATATATTTATTTCAAGTACCCGAGGTGGCAGTGTTACCTTAGGTATAGTGGGATACATCAAAACTATTAACTCTATTATTGGACTTCCCGATATCAGCGAGTTCAGCCAATCAAACTCTTTAGTTCTATAATATTAGTATTGATTTCTTTGGGCAAGTAGAGAGACTTGTGATACATTACTCTGTCCACTTTCGAAGGGGTCATGTAGAAATTTTGCTACATGTGCTAAGCCGTGGGTGAAAGCTAGTTTTTAATAAAAGTTATTTCTCTGAATGGGTACCGAACTGACAACCATCGCTTATATAAGAGTATTTGTGGCGCAGCGGCACAGCGTCCCATTGTATTGTCGAGATCCGCCTCACAACATGCTATGTCCCAAAAATTGAGCGGCGCCTTATGAACAGTATATCTTAACATTAGTTTTCATCTTCCTACTTTGCTATATAAATCAGTTTTTTTTTCTTAAACATTTTTAAACTGTTCTTCCACACTTAGGAAAGAAAAATACTTTTAAGAAAACGAGAGCGAGTTTATATATCTCGCTATGTTCAAATTTTTCAACGTTTTCTTATTAAGTAGTATATTTTCTTTTCTTAATTTTTTGGTTTAACTTTTAGCTGTATCCCGCACATGGCAGAGTAGCCAAGGGAAACCTAGGTACCTAGTGACCACGCTACCCACTCTCCGACTTTCCGGCGAATGCTCGAGGAATTCCTTGTTGAGTGACGGATTTAATATTTCATTCTTCCGAGTGGAAACCCACAAGCGTCGCGTAAATAGCTTGAGCCACTGTGCAACAACTATTAAATTAATTAAAAGAGTATTTACTAATTTCAACTGAACCATAATGGCGTCGCCATTTAACTTCATTTAGTTAATTATTTATTAATTTATCTTGACCGCGTGTCATTATGTGCCTACTTGTACATGCAACAGGAAGGTTGTTATTTAATATTGTTTATAAATACGAGGATACGTCACGTTAAGGCTAAGTTCATATGAACGCGCGCTTCCGCGGTACTCCGCTATGCTAGTGTATACATTCAGTGAAAATTGACGTGGAGGAGCCTATTTGTTTGTGAGTTTTATACCGCAAATTGCGATGTCGTCGTCGAAAGTACAGACGATAATGAGTTCACCCTATGAGTCAAAGTCTTTCTTAAGTCTGCTTGTAACTTTATATCCCACACTAAGACTATACGAAGATCGGTTTTTCAAGTACTTTACGATGTCGAGTATAGCCTTTGACTTTTTGTATGATTGCGTTGAAAAGGATTTGCAGCCTACAGGTGGTGCTGTAGAATACCGCGAGTCGCGACGCGATGACGTGCAGTACAAGATCTTGCGCTCGGCGTATTATCCGCGAAGCTATTGAAATACAAAAACATCCTAATTACAAAAGAGAGGACGATTGCAAACTTTCTACCTACCTGGGACCCACTTATAAAATGTTTGAAGTCTCAAACCCATACCAGAGGGAAAGATACAATCAATTCATTCTGCAGGAATCCAGGACAGTACGCGAGGCAATAAAGAAATCGTTGGCGGTAGTTTGATACAATAATTATATCAACTGACAGACGAATGCCACCTCAGTCTACTGTTGACCACGAACTACTGTAAAGTGTCAGAAATGTCGGGTTTCCAAAAATGTATAATACTAAATATATATACGATACCTGTAAATTTCCAATTCTTTTTTCTTTGTTCGTACTGTAAGTTGTCACTTCTTGCCAAATTTAATATAAAATTCAAAAAAATAATTATAAACGCCCACCAATTTATATATAATAATTTCATCTTGATACGAAGACGCTGGTCTTGACAAAGGGGTATACAGAAGGACAGCCAGACGGACTGTAAAGTGATCCTATATGGGTTTCGTTGTTTTCTTTTGAGATACTTTCGTGTGAACCCTTAAATGTAATATAACTCTAGTTTTGGAAGGACAATTAAATAAATAAATTGTGGGAAAACAATCCATTCATTTGTATAATAATTTAACTTAATCTTTAATTGTCTCAACGCACTACAACTTTTCAAGGCCCGTCTACTTTTAAAGGTTTAATAAATGTTAAAATAAAAAAGTTTTCAAATTTTATTTTACAGTTTAAGTATTTTTTTTAATATTTTTTAAAGCATTGCGAGGTTATGCTTAATATTTTAAATTTTTAGGGATCCTTACCACAAAAGGAAAAAACGTCACCCTTATTATATATGTATATTATATATGTAAGGATCACTTTGTTGTCCATCTGTATGTTTGTCAAGACCATTTATCTCGAGATATCGGGTAGTATCAAGCTGAAACTGATATCCAATATTCAGGTCTAGGGTCCCTTGAGGTACAGAATAATTGTATGCTTCTAAATCGAAATATTATGGGCATTTATGCATCGTTTTTGCTGTATTGTGTTTAAATTCGCTGCGGCTTTTGTTTGATTGCAGTTGATTGCGGTTCGGTGGTATCTTTATTTTTGTGCTTTGGTAACAAGACAAAGCGCACAAATATAGGTGGAATCTGAGGAACGGAGTGTCTTTACACCAAGTTTCCTCTGCCATATAATACGAAAAATATGTAAAAATAAAAAAACATAACTGTCAGTGGAATATAACTGACAATGACCTCGCGATTAAATGTTTAATTGTCATTATTTAATTGAATACGCGGTATTTGAATATTGGAACATTACACTTATAATAAATTAGCCTTCGTTATTTACAAACATTGGTAAAATTGACTGATATTTTTTTTCCGCCCTCTTAACTCTATATGAATGAAAAATATAATTTTGTTTTAATTTGGTTTATTTATTTTTATTATTAAAAGTGCGTACCGTTATAATATATTTATTAATTTTAGGCATCTCCCTAGACATATAAGAAGTCTTCTGCAGATTGGTATTACAATTTTTTTTCACTTTCCGACTATTAAAAATAATTGAATTAAAATGAAAACTCTTCAATTACTAATAGTGTTAATATATTAAATAAAAAGAAATAATAAAATATTCATTTTATTATTTCTTTTTATTTTATGTATATAAATAATTTTACTCGATTCACGAAGGCATGATATAAAAGGTAAACATGTTAAAAAAGAAGGTTCTTTTACATAACAGGTTTGATGGACTAATTAATTAAAAAATATATATTTTAAGAATTAATACGCTGATAACTGTAAATGTAACTGTAAACTGTAAATAGTCATATTTTTTTAAAATATATTTTCTTATAATTGAAATAGAATACCAGTAAAGCGAGGAGAACTTTTTTTTTACAAAATTCTCATTTTTTTCTTTCCTATAATATAAAATTATTCTCGTTAGTAAAGTTGGAACGGTTAGGGAAGGGTAAAATAAATGCCAAACATACGTCACATTTGATTGTCGTCGGTTGAATTGTATTAATTTGTAGTATAGAAAAGTTATATATTTTTTTATAATATAAACATAGTATTCAGTGACAAAAAATTACTTTTAGTATTCTGTGATTAATAAGAAATTTAATAAAATTACAATTTAAATTAGTGAACAACAATAAAATAATTTTTATATTTATATCTTCAAATTTTATGAAATTGCACACTGTATATATTAATATTGCACACTCTATACA
The DNA here is from genome assembly GCA_013421005.1 of Heliconius erato x Heliconius himera. Lineage (NCBI taxonomy): Eukaryota > Metazoa > Arthropoda > Insecta > Lepidoptera > Nymphalidae > Heliconius > Heliconius erato x Heliconius himera. The sequence goes on from JAATLQ010035357.1 coordinate 5,195, forward strand.
GTAAATAAAATGAAGTAATTAAGTTAAAAGAAACGAAAACGAAAAGTAGCAAGTAAAAATGATAAAAAATAAAGATTATTTTCATATGTAAAGCCAGGAATATTTTAACTTAAAATTTTAAAATGTTGGTATGCACCCGGTTTTTTTTATTTTCAATAATATTTTTTAAATATGTCATGCACATGTAAAAAAACCTAAAAGTCAACTTCTTCTCAAACTTTAGACACATTTTAGTACTATAAAAATAAATTATATCTCGTTATTAATATTTGTATCATAATCATTTACATTTTTGTTGTGTTTTTTTTAAGTAAGAAACTTAAAAGTTTTGTTAAGTTTAATATTATTTTGTGGTGGTTCTGTTTTTGTTATATTTTGTATTGTTTTTGTTATTTTGATATTTTTATACTTTAGAACATGAGTAAACCTGGATAAAAAATGCTGACTAAATAAACACATTTCGTATCTGGCTGTTCGCATTCATGGGGATGTTAATATTTAAAAATAAATATAAGGCTGCTTAAATATTTTATTGGATTCACCACCGAATAGGTAAACTTTTTTTTTTATTTCTAAATTCAATACGATTCTAAAGCAAATGTAGAGTGAAATTAAGAAAAGATTGCAAATGACAAAAATATTTATGTAATTTACATTATGTACATAAATAAAACATGTCGTAGAGTTTATAATGTTAAATATTTTTTATTTCACTTGCAATATATATTTTTATTAAATCTAATATATTTTTCTAACACTTTAAATATATAGGGATATAAATATAAATTCATTTTTCTACCCCATACGAAGTCTGCGTGATTCATCAAATGATGAGGTACTAATATATCGTAAACGACATTAGGCAACTGTTCCCTCAGTAAAGCGACGTCTTCTATAGATGATAAATAGTCATTTCTACCAGTATATAAAGCGACGGGCATCGTTACTTTCTTCAAGTCATATCGAGGTGGACTCGACGAGTTATAAATAAGCAAATTTTTCTCCTTCCCATAGTCGTATCTCGCGAATGTTTTGTTTCTTGCATTCTGTAAATATTGCAGCAAAATTTTTGCAGAGGTTCCCGTTAAAGCATGCTCGATGGCCACAGGGTAGAAACTCGGTTCTAATTCTTGATCATCATACCCACATAAAGGAAAGGTAAAGCCTAATGCGCATATTGCGTAGCCAATTATCGGTATTTCACAAATAGTTCTAAAGATACGGGTACCAACGTTCTTGTCACCAAATACCTCATATATGCCAAGACTTTGAGACAAAACTTCAAAAAAATCTGTCATAGTTGCTATAAGGGACCCTACAACACTGTGGTGTAAATAGCATATTGGTGCGAGAGCAATTAGCACGTTGATCTTGGAGTTGTATTCACTTCTGGTGGAGCCGAGCACGTAATATATCGTATTCCCCATTGAGTGACCGATGGCAGTTACATTTGAAGCTTTGGTTTCGTTTAACACCTTGTCAAGTATAGCTGGCAGGTCGTAATATCCTACTTCATGGTACCCGTAGTCCCAATATTTGGCGTCTTTGTCGGGGTCCAAATAACCGTGCTTCCGTGAATATCTGTTGCCTCTCAAGTTTCCAAGCCAGACGTCATGGCCTTTGTTAGCTAAAGAGATGCCGAGAGAATTCCTTCCTCTTATTAAAAATGTATCTGAGGAGTCCAAAATGCCATGTGTTAACAAAATAGGATATGGGCTTTTCCCAGGAAGTCGGTACAAAGTCAATATATAATTGTCTTCAGTGACAATCTTGTATTTCATAGGTGGGTGACCATATTTAGTCGCCAGATCGACGAAATTTAATGTTGCGTCCTCGGGAAGTATTTCCGAAATAGATAATAAAGAGAATACATAACAAGACTGTAATACTACAGCGCTGATCGTAACGACCAATCCACCTAACATATTGTGAGTCGATAATAGTTATAGAATATGTATATCTTTATAACCATATATGCTTTTTTCCTTTTTTCGCACTCTTCGGTTGTTTTATTGTGCGATTTTAAGCTGTTATCAACACAAAGTTCAGTATCGGACGATTTGGGACGAATAGCTTGATTTACTCCGCAGTTTCAATACTATACTTATGAATATTACGATAAATTCGAACAGTTAATAAAGAGCATTAATTGGTTTAATTAATTTTAAATGAACATTTTTGAAGGTAATTATTCCGGATTCATTAATGTTTTTAGGGTTCAGTTGAATTGAATGAAAATCCACAGTGAATACGTAATTGAAAAAAAAAGATCAGCTCAGAAACAAATTGCAGAGCACATACTTTCAAAGTAATGTTGTAGTATATGTACTGATGTGACAATCTGGGAAAAAATATGAGAGTGATTTTAAGTAAGTTTTGTAAGGGACGGTCATACAATAATTAAATTATTGTATTGCCTGGAGCTACTTATTATAGTTATTAGTTACTCACGGTCCTAACACAGTCGTGTTCTCATAACATCCATCTCTTCTTCTTCTTCTTCCTGGCAATTATTTGCCAGGGTCTGCCTTCCTGCTCAATCTACTCCACTTTGCACGGTCTTTAGCGTCCTGGGTGGTTAGACCATTGGCTCCCATATCCTGCATCACGACATCCAACCAGCGCTTCCTTGGGCGTCCGAGAGGTCTCACTCCAGGGACTGACATAGTAAGGCACTTGCATCCGACATAGTTCCTAGGCCGGCGCGTAACGTGACCAAACCATCTCAGGCGACGCTCTTGGAGCTTATCCGCTACGTCACGGACTCCAAGACTACCTCGAATGAATGTGTTGCGTATGCGGTCAGACCGCGTTGCGCCGCACATCCACCTCAGCATCTTCATTTCCGTGACGTGAAGCTCCTGAGTGTGCCGAGATAATGCTGGCCAACATTCGCTGCCGTATAAAAGAACCGGTCGGATGATGCTCTTGTATATCAGACCCTTGAGTTTGGGCGGTATCCTGCGATCGCAGACCACACCAGTAACCTCCCGCCATTTGGCCCAAGCAGCGCTTATCCGGCTATAGACATCGTGATCGATGCCTCCAGACTCGTGCATGACCGATCCAAGGTACCTGAACTTTTCCGACCTAACGGCTGGTTCAGGACCTATAAGGATAGTGCTCGAGTCCGGGCTCCCGCAGGCCATGTACTCGGTCTTCGACACATTGAGTTTAAGACCACCGTTCTCAAGCGTACCCTTCCACAGGTTCACTTTACGCTCCAGCGTCAGTCGGTTCTCGTCAATGAGTGCTATATCATCGGCATACATCATCAGCCATGGAGGCTGGTCTTGGATGTGAGCCGAGACAGTATCGAGCACCACATTGAATAAGAACGGACTAAGAGCCGAGCCCTGGTGAACCCCTACTGTAATCTGGAAGGGTTTAGTGTTGCCAACAGCAGTCCTAACCATAGAAGCGGAATCGTGGTACATGTCCCTGATAATCTCAATATAGGCCTCAGGGATCCCTTTGGATCGCAATGCCCACCAGATGCACTGACGAGGCACACAGTCAATGGCCTTCTGCAAATCTAAAAAGGCCACATGCAGAGCTCTCCTTTTCCACAACATCCATCTATACCTATATTATAAATTCGAAAGTAACTCTGTCTGTCTGTCTGTCTGTCTTTTACGCAATCAGGGCCAAACGGCTAATTCAATTGTGATAAAATACTCATATAGAGATACTTGACGGTCTTCGGATGAACATAGGCTACTTTTTTTTCTCATATTTGTAATATTTTCGATATATATTAAGATATTAAAATAGGTTTAGATTTGACATGTAATTTATTCTGCCATTAATAACAACCGTTGCTAGGCAACGAGGAATTATGTCGTTCCAAAAAAAGGTCGGGTATGGCCGACCCGAACGGGCAGACGACGTTGATGATTTTGTATTTTTTTTATGCATTTTCGATCTGCTGTTAATTTTTATGTGGTTATTTTCTGTTTATTATTAATTTATATTTTTTATTTGATTCTTCGCTTATTCGAATAGTAGATTAGTTAGATTTTCATTCATTCAATAATTTCTTGGTGTGGTGTAAGTTTCGGCCCTGCGCGGCATCGGCATAATATTATTTAAGTATAAAGGAAAAAATGGTCGGTTATTTCAGTAAGGTTATCTACACCGTTGTTATACACTTAATAAATCGCAGTTTTACTTTTTTGGGTTTTTTTTTATATTGCTCGCATAAATTATCGAATTTAATGTAGAACAGAGTTTAGTTATTTCATATAGGGGCCGTTCGAGTATTACGTAAGCAGTTTTTTTGCAATTATTGACCCCCCCCTCCCCTATGTCATCAAAAATAAGCAATCCTTTTAAAAATATTTCATTGAACACGTCAAAAACAAGCAAACCCAAGAAATACTTTCATAAATATATTTAACACAGAGGGGGCACGCGGCTTCGCCCGCTTATTAGAAGTGAATTCAAAAAAATCCACGAAACACGTGTTCAATAAAATATTTTTGTGGCAATAGTGGCAATTTAAAGATTTTTCCATATGAACTCTCAACTCCTTATTTGAACCCTTAGGGAGTGAATTCTTAAAAACCATGAAACATGTGTTCAATGAAATATTTTTAAGAGTCTGAATTTAAAATTTTATAAGAATCGGTGCCAATTTACAATAAAATCCATACAAACTTTCAACCCCTATTTAATCCCTTTAGGGTTAAAATTTTTCAAAATCCCTTCTTAGTGGATGTCCAGAATATGAAAATAAACATCTGCCCAAATTTCACGTTTCTACCATCAGCGGTTACGGCTCTGCGTGCGTCTTACCTCAGTCAGTCAGCACAAGTCCTTATATATATATATATAGATAAGCATTCGTATAGCTTAAGCGGGCGAAACCTCGACACCAGAGCGAAGAAATGGAAATATAAATTTAAGTAAATATTTCATCTCCTCGAGTGGGGATCGAACCCACAACCAGTCGGTTTCACAGTCACACTTCGTGCCGCTGCGCCACGACCGGCCTCAATGAAATGAAATTGTTTTTGAAAATATCTAACTAATTTAAATGAAAAAAAATATAATTTAACGTAATCATATTAAAATATTAATAAAAAAAACTAAACAAAACCAGCTACATTATTAATATGATCAAAGTAAAATAAATATTTAAAAGAATTAAAATTAAATGTGTTATGCTATGTTTTAGCAAGTGCATGTGGTTATTTACGTAATATTGAGTATTACAATAAAAAAAATATTATATTTTTTGTCTCTGTCTGTCTTTCTATTTCCCCGAGCTAATGTCCAGAACAACTGAACTGATTTTTATTGGACTTTCAGTGATCGATTTTACTGATTTACCCGTGAAAAATCTTTTTACACGTTTTCCTTGCGCGCGTACATAGATACTATATGAAATAACTAAAGTCCTTTCTACATTAAATATGATAAGTTTTGCGAGCAATATCAAATAAAAACCCAAAAAACTTAAACTATAATTTATTAAGTGTATAACAACGGTATAGATAACCATCCAAAAAAGATGAAATAACCAACAATTCTTTCCTTAAATAATAAATACTTAAATAATATTATGCTGATGGCGCGCAGGGCCGCAACGTACACCACACCAAGAAATTAATGAAAATCCAAATAATCTACTACTCGAATAAGCGAAGAACTAAAGAAAAGTATAAATTAATTATAAACAGCAAATAATTACATAAAAATTAACAGTAGTTCGAAAATGTATGAAAATTTACAAAACTGTCAAAGTCATCTGCCCGTTCGCGTCGGTCATACTATGCCGCTCGTAGGCTAGGTAATTTCGAATCAGTGACATCTCCTTAATTATTTATTAGAATGTTATACAGTAAACTATAATTTCAATCTAGATGAAATGCTAAAAATGGCTATTATATTCATTTTCATAAGGATCAATATCAAATTATAGAAAATACATACAACAAAAACCTGATAAATATGAAGTAAATTAATTAAAATGGTTACTTTTGCTCAACCTTCAGAGATAAACATGGTATATGTATCGCGGACTTTTTTAAACATTAAAGAACAATATTTTTGTAAAACATGATTTTTATGGCGTGCGCTGACTCAACCTTATGAGAGCGTTAAGCAAGCTCATTTTGGGTGACGTTTTCTTATAACAACCTTGCAAACCGTTGCTTAGCAACGGTCGGTTGTAATTAACATGGCAGAATAAATTGCCTGTCAAACTAAAAAGTATTTTAATATATTAGTATACATCGAAAATATTACAAATATGAGAAAAAAAAGTAACCTATGTTCATCCGAAGACCCTTAAAAATCTCTATATGAGTATTTTATCACAATTGAATTAGCGGTTTGGCCCTGATTGCGTAAAAGACAGACAGACAGACAGGAATTATAGAAATGTATATTATAGTAAAATATTATCTAAAAAAAACCATTTTAAAAACTAGTTTTTATTCAAAAGTTCAGTTGTATTAAAACGAAAATAATAATAGTAAAATTCATTTCATTTCCTAGCGACAAGACTGGCCTCATGGCCAGTCGTGGAGGCCATGGCCTCAGACATATTATGAACTTTTCAAACATATCTAGAAAATCTTAGCGTACTTGGAAACAAATGTCACATTATTTAGATTTTATAGTATACTAGCGGACCCGGACGCGGCTTCGCCCGCTTGAACTATACGAATGCTTATTAGATATATTTATGAAATTGTTTTTGAAAATATCTAATTTGAATGAAAAAAATTATAAGTAAACGTAATCATATTAAAATATTTATAAAAAT
>JAATLQ010035357.1:12069-28498 GCA_013421005.1 Heliconius erato x Heliconius himera
TAAACAAAACCAGCTACATTATTAATATCATCAAAGTAAAATAAATATTTAAAAGAATTAAAATTAAATGTGTTGTGCTATGTTTTTGCAAGTGCATGTGGTTATTTACATAATACTTAAATACAATAAAAAATATTATATTTTTTGTCTCTGTCTGTCTTTCTATTTCCCCGAGCTAATGTCCAGAATAACTGAACTGATTTTTATTGGACTTTCAGTGATCGATTTTACTGATTTACGCGCGCGTACATAGATACTATATGAAATACCTAACTAAAGTCCTTTCTACATTAAATATGATAAGTTTTCCGAGCAATATCAAATAAAATCCCAAAAAACTAAAACCATATTTTATTAAGTGTATAACAACGCAATAGATAACCATCCAAGATGAAATAACCAACAATTCTTTCCTTAAATAATAAGTACTTAAATAATATTATGCCGCTGCCGCACAGGGCCGCAACTTACACCACACCAAGAAATTTATGAAAATCTAATTAAACTACTACTCGAATAAGCGAAGAACCAAAGAAAAGTATAAATTAGTTATAATTACATAAAAATTAATAGTAGTTCGAAAATGTATGAAAATTTACAAAACCGTCAAAGTCATCTGCCCGTTCGCGTCGGTCATACTATGCTGCTCGTAGGCTAGGTCATTTCGAATCAGTGACATCTCCTTAATTATTTATTAGAATGTTATACAGTAAACTATAATTTCAATCCAGATGAAATGTTAAAAGTGACTATTATATTCATTTTCATAAGGATCAATATCAAATTATAGAAAATACATACAACAAAAACCCGATAAATATAAAGTAAATTAATTAAAATGATTACTTTTGCTTAACCTTCAGAGATAAACACGGTATATGTATAGCGGACTTTTTTAAACATTAAAGAACAATATTTTTGTAAAACATTGTTTTTATGTATCTCATAAGGTTGAGTCGGCGCCCGCTATGTATGCGTTAAGCTCATTTTGGGTGACGTTTTCTTATAACAAATAAACTTTGCAAACCGTTGCTTAGCAACGGTCGGTTGTTATTAACATGGCGGAATAAATTGCCTGTCAAAGTAAAAAGTATTTTAATATATTAGTATATATCGACAATATTACAAATATGAGAAAAAAAAGTAACCTATGTTCATCCGAAGACCCTTAAGTATCTCTTTATGAGTATTTTATCACAATTGAATTAGCGGTTTGGCCCTGATTGCGTAACAGACAGACAGACAGACAGAGTTACTTTCGAATTTATAATATAGGTATGGATTTACATTTTTAAATATTCAAAATTACAATGTGATATGTGATGTCTTTGCTTGCGGTTGTATAATAATAACGCAGAAATTATTACCGACGCTCATTTCTAAGACAACTGTATATAAAATTTATGTTGTGAGTTATTATATATAGTCATTAACAAAAAAGCCAACATCAAAATAAATTATTAAAATATAAAAAAATATATTAGTTTTGCCTTGAGCAGTGTTTTATTAATCAGTAATGTTTTATTAATTTATATTTGGAATTTGGATGCGTGATAGTTTTACTTGAAATAGGTGTTTATTTTTTTTTTCTTAATTATACATAATTTAACATAAGAAAATAAAATAATTATTAATTTTATGTAGTAAAGCACACAACACAATGAATCACACCAACACATCAAAATTTTACTATAACAATTACGGCCTTTATTGCACGTACTCGTACAGATTAATAGTTTTTGTTTCATCAAAATCAGGCCAGGTATTCCAAAGTAACACCGTTGCAAAGTTTCACCACTTTTTAAAATTTGCATTCCGTCGAGACGCCACCTGACGTCACGCAACCGCACGCAGAGCACAGCGAGCCGAAGTATGCAAGCGCCTATTGGCCAGATGCAACATGACGTCACACACTTGACTTACTTACACTTGAATATCTCTGTCATTTTTGGAGATATGAAAAAAATAAAAACAGAGTCTTTTTTCTCGAGTTACCTTTTTTTTTAAAGAAAACAAAAACGTTGCTATCTACACATGTAGAAAAAATATATGTTTAAGTAGAGCAACATCCCTGATGGCTCGAAGTTTGTGTTTGTAAGTTAGATTACTCTTGTGCATCGAATCGTGAACGGTTAGAGAGTAGAGCTGGAGAGTGGAGAATGAACCCAGCCCTAATCTCCTCGCACTCAGCTTTATTTCTTTGTAGATTGCATTATACGGCTATCAATTTTTTTATGTTTGCATTCTATTTATCGTCATGCCAATTTTTTTTGGCATGTTGTTTTAATGTAATTATAAAGAATCCTACTTACATTGTATTAATCAAAGTAGTTTACCATCATATACAATTAAATCTTTACTATGACATAAATGTCAAAACTGATGCGCAATCGCAATTCCAGGTACAATAATAACATACACAAGAGAACATAAACAATTATATATTGAAATTTAACATATTAATAAACTTATGCGGAAAAGATAATTTTATATACCTATAAATAAGTGATTAAATCAGTGTTTAATTATACTACTTATAAGGAAACTGAATAAAAAAAAACCTACACTCATTTCGTATCTGGCTGTCAGCGTCAGTTACGAGTTCGATTATATTTATAGGAATATACTTCGTTAGTATCCTGTATTATAGTAGTTAGTATTATATACTAAGGATTATATATATCGTAAACAACGTTAGGCAATTGTTCTCTTAGCAAAGCTATGTCCGTTACGTCGTTAATAGATGATAAATGATCATTTCTACTAGTATATAAAGCGATGGGCATTGTTACTTTCTTCAACTCATACCTAGGTGGACTCGGCGAGTGATACACCAGCAATTTTTTCTTTCTACCATAGTCATATCTGGCAAATGCTTTAGTTTTTTTGCATTCTGCAAATATTGCAGCAAAAGTTTTGCAGAAGTTACCGTTAAAAAATGTTCGATGGCTACTGGAAAAAATCTCGGTTCTAGTTCATGATTATTATACCCAGATATAGGGAAGATAAGGCCGTACGCGCATAGTGCGTAACCAATTACTGGTATTTTACAAACCGTTTTAAGGATACGGTTTGCAAAGTTATTGTCACCAAATGCCTCATATATTTCAAAACTTCAGATACAACTTCATATATTTGTGTCTCAGGTGCCAAGAAAGACACTAAAACACTGTGATATAAATAGCATATTGATGCAAGAGCAAGTAGCACGTTGATCTTGGAGTTGTATTCACTTCTGGTGAAGCCGAGCACGTAATATATAGTGTTCCCCAATGAGTGGCCGATAGCGGTTACATTTAAAGCTTTGGTTTCGTTTAATACTTTGTCAAGTATAGCTGGGAGGTCGTAAAGGTCGAGGAGTCTAAAATGCCATGTTTAACAAAATAGGATATGGGCTTTTACCAGCAAATCGGTACACAGTCAATATATAATCGTCTTCAGTGACTATCTTGTATTCCATCGGTGGTTGACCATATTTAGTTGCTAGCTCGACGAAATTCAATTTTGCGTCCTCTGGAAGTATTTGCGAAACCAGTGATAAGGAAGATACATAACAATATTGTAACACTACAGTGCTAATCGTAGCGACCAATCCACCTAACATTCTGTGACTTAATATTAATTATAAACACGTGTTCAACTATATATAAATATGATTTTTTTTATTCTATAATTTTTGCTTGATTAAAAAACGATAGTGTTTTTGACATTATCGTTTTTTTTAATCGACTATTCATTGTAAAAATTTAAGATATATATCTTTATAAAATGTAAAGTATGACGTTTATAATTAATACTTGTAATATTCATTTGTGAATTTTATACCGATGTAGATGGATAGTTTATAACCTTACGCGTCATAGCTGCGGGTTTTATCCGCCGAAATTGAAGTTTTTTTATACTTTCACGCTGTTTTCTGTACATAGCATAGCGCGAAGAGCACACCTAGCATTTATAACACGCAGTTCGAGAAATTGCTTATTGGGTGGCGAATCTCAGCACACTTTTCTTATTTCACGAAAGATAAAAAAAATATGTTTCATCATACTATACTAGAACTATACTAGAATATATTACATACAATAAATATTACAAATATAATAGTCATCTTTTTGACAAACGTTTAAGTGTAATAAAGATAAGTGTAAGAAAGAAAGTAAGATACAAAAAATAATTAAAGACGACTCACTGCAGAGTTTTAAAAAATATACTATTTCTGACCTTAAATTTGATCACGAAACTTTGTCAGTGATACAAGCGAACTTCTTTATTTTTTTAATATACTTTTTTAGTCTTGCCATAGATATAGTTACAAAGAAAAACAACATATTTTTATTGTACGTAATTTTTTTTTACGGAAAAATCTTCACTGTCTAGTATGGTTTGTTTTAGGGACTCCAAATTATCATCGCGCTTAGAGCAAACCTTACGTACTGTAAAACTAACCGAAAATCATAATGTAGTGGGTCAAGATCAAGACAAGATGACGGCCAGTCTTCAACCCTGATGAAGTCCGGAACGTTCGTTTCTAACCAAGATTGGGTGGTTTGATCTTGAGGACCCGGCGCCGAGTCTTCCTGAAAGGAACATTTTTAGTTATTAAATATTTTGTGGTTAAGAGGCTTAACTACCTTCTCAGGAATGGTATCTCGATAGATTTGTGCCGATGTTTTGATACCTTTTTCACAAAAATATGTCTCATTGACTCTTTCAAAGCTAACACCTCACCAAACCATTACTGAAGTAAAATAGGGGCTACTCTGTGTGCTGTAATTGGGAAGCTACTTTAGAGTTTTTAGCCGAAATAGGGTAATTTTGTTTGTTAAAATTTTGCCCAATTGTAAAAATTTTGTCATCCCTATACAACATTTTTCAGTTACCTCCATTTCCGTACCGCTAACATAGTTGTTTTGATTTTAATTTCAATTTTTATAAATTATCATTAAAGAAATAATCAGTGCTCTTATAGTCCTAAGTCATCTTTTTAAATATCATCTCCCGAGAGCAAATCTTGTGCTTTCGGAAAGGATTTCTTTGAATTCTTTCCCTTATTGCTTTGATCGCCGTTTTCGTATGTCCACTACGTGGACGGTCAGATCTGTTTCACACATTGTCACAAACAGAGGTTTCATTGTACCTATCCTTGTATGTATAATAGCCCGGAACACGAACCTTCGAATAATATGCGATTTTAAAATTGATATTTGGCTCCATACCTATTTTAGGTAATGCAATCACAGCGACTTGGTTGTCTTTATCACCATTCTATTTTAATATCACAAAATGTTTTACAATATTTTTTGGCCAGGCCTTTGATTCCAGTCGTGGCGTAGGGACACAAGGTGTGACTGTAAAATCGACTGGTTGTGGGTGCGACCTTGAGGATATGAAATATTTATTTAAATTTATATTTTCATTTCTTCACTCTGGTGTCGAGGCAAAGTGTGGCGTTGAGATCCGCCAATAATTACGCAATGCCTCCAAAACTCGGCGGAAAGTGGGGAACGGAGTGTTCTAACTCTTGGTCCTCTCTGCCTATCCTGCTGTGAGCGGGATACAGCGTGAAGCAGATTTTTTTTAATCTAGGGTTTTGACTAAAAATTTACATTTGATCACCCATTTCCGAGGTTGCTAAGAAAGCTACACGCTTACTAATATTTATTTTGAGAAACTGCAAAATGTTTACATAAACAAAAGCTAAAATAATACTTTATAATGGTCAAGTTTGCAACATTCATGAATACCTGTAGAATTGTCTGGAGGCGTCACTAATCTATCTTTTTCTTATATTTGCATGTGGTCTTTATCGTAACAAACATATATAAAATTCTTTATTATGTATGTGTATTCTTTATTTAAGTATAAATGTGCCACTTTTACAATACTGCACTGTGCTTATGTGTACTGTTATTCTATACCAGTAAATGAATATATTAAATAACTTATGCGGAATAAATAATTTTACATATTTATAATAAAAAATCTAAGATGGTGCTTAATTGTGTATAATGTGTATTAAAATTACACAATAGTAAGAAGCAGGTAAAAAAAAAATCCAGTTAAAATAAAAATTTGTAATATAAAAACAATATTTGATTTAATATACATATTAGGGTTGGTATTACTAACTTAGTAATAAATAATATTATACAAACATGATAGTTTATAGTAAAATATTGCTATATCTAATATATTTAAATAAAAAAACTACATGATGGATAGGGCGTCATATGTCCCTTATAGAATGGATAGGATTAACTTGGGCCAGGTGAAAAGCATGTATGTGGCAAAGGCAACTTTCGTTAAGATCACATACACAGTAAGTGGTCCCACACTCTGACACTCTCTAGTAATTTATATCTTGTGAATAAAGTTATAGTGCCAAATTTTTTTTATATGATCTGCTATAGAAGATTTTTTGTGAAATCCAATATATTTTTCTAACACTTTAAATATATAGGGATATAAATATACATTCATTGTTTTACCCCATACGAAATCTGCATGATTCATCTGTTGATAAGGTATTATGATATCGTAAACAACGTTGGGCAACTGGTCTCTTAGCAAAGCTACGTCTTCTGTAGATGATAAGTAGTCGTTCCTACCAGTATATAAAGCGACTGGCATTGTTACTTTCTTCAAGTCATATGTAGGTGGGCTTGACGAGTTATAAATAAGCAAATTTTTCTCCCTCCCATAGTCATATCTGGCAAATGTTTTATTTCTTGCATTCTGTAAATATTGTAGCAAAAGTTTTGCAGAAGTTCCCGTTAAAAAATGTTGGATGCCTATGGAGAAGAAACTCGGTTCTAATTCTTGATCATCATACCCAGATAAAGGGAAAATAAAGCCATACGCGCATAATGCGTAACCAATTACCGGTATTTCACAAATTATTTTAAGGATACGGTTTGCAACGTTATTATCTCCAAACATCTCATATATTTCAAAACTTCTAGATACAACTTCAAATATATGTGTCCCAGGTGCCAAGAAAGACACTATAACACTGTGATGTAAATAGCATATTGGTGCGAGAGCAAGTAGCACGTTGATCTTGGAGTTATATTCACTTCTGGTGGAGCCGAGCACATAATATATCGTATTTCCTAGTGAGTGGCCGATGGCAGTTACATTTGTAGCTTTGGTTTCGTTTAACACTTTGTCAAGTATAGCTGGCAGGTCGTAATATCCTACTTCGTGGTACCCGTAGTCCCAATATTTGGCGTCTTTGTCGGGGTCCAAATAAACGTGCTTCCGTGAATATCTGTTGCCTCTCAGGTTTCCAAGCCAGACGTCGTGGCCATCGTTAGCCAATGTGATGCTGAGAGAATTCTCTCCTCTTATCAAATATGTGTCCGAGGAGTCTAAAATGCCATGTGTTAACAAAATAGGATATGGGCTTTTACCAGGAAGTCGGTACAAAGTCAATATGTAGTTGTCTTCAGTGACTATCTTGTATTCCATCGGTGAGTGACCATATTTAGTTGCTAGCTCGACGAAATCCAATGTAGCGTCCTCAGGAAGTATTTGCGAAACCAGTGATAAGGAAGATACATAACAATATTGTAACACTACAGTGCTAATCGTAACGACCAATCCACCTAACATTCTGTGACTTAATATTAATTATAAACACGTGTTCAACTATATATAAATATGTATTTTTTATACTATAATTTTTGCTTGATTAAAAAAACGATAGTGTTTTTGACATTATCGTTTTTTTAATCGACTATTCATTGTAAAATCTTATGATATATATCTTTATAAAATGTAAAATATGACGCTTATAATTAATACATATAATATTCATTTGTGAATTTTATACCGATGTAGACAGATAGTTTTTAACCTTACGCGCCATAGCTGCGGGGTCTATCGGCTGAAATTGAAGTTTTTTTTGTACTTTCACGCTGTTTTCCGTACATAGCATAGCGGGAAGAGCACACCTAGCATTTATAACACGAGGTTCCCCGTTTTTTGCCTTACTTTCGAGAAATTGCATATTGTGTGGAGAATCTTAGCACAATTTTCATATTGCACGAAATATTAAAAAAAATGTTTCATCATACAATAGAATATATTACATACAATAAATATTACAAATATAATAGTCATCGTTTTGCGTATCGTTTAAGTGTAATAAAAGAAAGGAAAGAAAGAGACAAAAAATAATTAAAGACGACTCACTGCAGAGTTTTAAAAAATATACTATTTCTGACATTAAGTTTGGTCACGAAACTTTGTCAGTGACGCAAGCGAACTTCTTTATTTTTTTATATACTTTTTTAGTCTTGCCATAGATATAGTTACAAAGAAGAACAACATATTTTTATTGTACGTATTTTTTTTTTACGGAAAAATCTTCACTGTCTAGTATGGTTTGTTTTAGGGACTCCAAATTATAATCGCGCTTAGAGCAAACCTTACTTACTGTAAAACTAACCAAAAATCATAATGTAGTGGATCAAGATCATGACCAGATGACGGGCAGTCTTCAGCTCTGATGAAGTCAGGAACGTTCGTTTCTAACCAAGATTCGGTCTTCCTGAAAAGATCATTCTTAGTTATTGAATATGGTGTGATTAAGGGGCTTAACTACTTTCTCAGAAATGGTATCTCGATAGGTTTGTGCTGATGTTTTGATACCTTTTTCACAAAAATATGTCTCAGTGACTCCTTCAAAGCTAACACCTCACCAAACCATTACTGACGTAAGGTAAGGCCTACCTCGTATACTGTGTTGACTAATTGGGAAGCTTCTTTAGAGCTTTTGGCCTAAATAGGATAATTTTGTTTGTTAAAATATTGCTCAATTGTAAAAATTTTGTCATCCCTATACAATATTTTCAGTTACCCCATTTGCGTACCGCTTAAATAGTCGTTTTGATTTTACCTACAGTTTTCATAAATTATCAATAAAGCAATAACCAGTGCGTCTTTTATAGGACTATAAGTCATCTTTTTAAAAACGCAACATCATTCTGGGTGCTATCTTCATCTCCCGAGAGCAAATCTTTTGCTTTCGGAAAGGATTTCTCCGAATTCTTTCCCTTATTGCTTTGATCGCCGTTTTCGTATGCACACTACGGGGAATTCTGTTTCACACATTGTCACAACCAAAGGCGGTTTCATTGTACACGAACATTAGAATAATATGCGATTTTAAAATTGACATTTTTATCCATACCTATTTTAGGTAATGCAATCACAGTGACTTGGTTGTTTTTATCATCCCATTCTATTTTAATATCATAAAATTTTTTACAATATTTTTTTGCCAGGCCTTTGAGGCCAGTCGTGGCGCAGGGACACAATGTGTGACTATAAAATCGACTAGTTGTGGGTGCGACCTTGAGAATATGAAATATTTATTTAAATTTATATTTTCATTTCTTCACTCTGGTGTCGAGGCACAGTGTGGCGTTGAGATCTGCCAATAATTACGCAATGCCTCCAAAACTCGGCGGAAAGTGGGGAACGGAGTGTTCTAACTCTTGGTCCTCTCTGCCTATCCTGCTGTGAGCGGGATACAGCGTGAAGCAGATTTTTTTTTATCTACGTTTTTGACTAAAAACTTACATTTGATCACCCATTTCCGAGGTTGCTAAGAAAGCTACACGCCTACTTGGATTTATTTTGAGAAACTACAAAATGTTTACAAAACAAAAAAAAACAAAAGCTAAAATAATACTTTATAATGGTCACGTTTGCAACATTCATGAATACCTGAAGAACTGTCTGCAAATATTATATAAGCAAAACTTATAAAAATATACTAGAGAAATAACTTTTATGCACATCTAATAAATTCTAAGGACAAATTTCAATTCAAATTCAAATTCAAAATATTCTTTATTCAAATAAACTCTTATAAGCACTTTTGAATCGTCGAATGAACATATAACAAAAAAAAAAAGCTACCACCGGTTCGGAAGGCAGTTCTGCTGAGAAGAGCCGGCAAAAAACTCAACAGTTGCTCTTTTCAAAGTCAATGGTATAATATATAATCACATTCAATAGACATCAATTCCATACATGTTTATTCTCTAAATATTTTTGAATAGTGTAATAAGCTTTACTTGTTAGTATTTTCTTTAAAGCTACTTTAAATTGTGGTAGTGGCAAACTTAGAATACACTGCGGAAGTTTATTATATACACGTATACTCAGACCCATAAAAGATTTATTAACTTTTTGGAGGCGAAAACGTGGCGTAACAAGTTTATCTTTATTTCTCGTTCCTATCGTATGTATATCACTATTTTTACTATGACACTGTACATTTTGCCGGACAAACAGAATATTATAATATACAAATTGTGAAGCAACTGTAATAATACATGCATCTTTAAAAACATCTCGCAGAGAATCTCGAGCTCTTAGATTATAAATATATCTCACGGCTCTTTTTTGAAGAATAAATATTGAATTTATATCTGAAGCACTGCCCATAGCAACATTTTATAAGATAAAATACTATGAAAATAGCTATAGTAGACTAGTCGGGCAGTTTCAACGTCCGTTTGTCTTACTTTTTTAATGGCGAAGGCGGGAGAGCTGAGTTTATCCGCAAGTGCTTCTAGATGAGTGTTCCACTGGACTTTAGAATCTATCGTCAATCCTAAGAAAATAGCTGAGTCCGACAAACTGTTTGTTTCTCCTTTAATTTCTAGCCTAAAATTATGTTTTTTAACGTTTGGTAAAGCAAATTCAATACATTTAGTTTTTTTAGCATTTAATATTAGATTATTCATATCAAACCAATAAAGAATATGCGATAATGCACTATTCGCTTCGTCATAGTTTGTTTTATTTCTGTCTACCTTAAATATTAAAGAGGTATCATCTGCGAAGAGTACAATATCACATAGGTTCTTTGCATAAAAAGGCAGGTCATTAATATAAAGAAGAAATAAAAGGGGACCAAGTATAGATCCTTGTGGAACGCCCATCCTTACAGGAGATCCAGATGATTTTACATTATTTATACTAACTTTCTGGATTCTTTCGCTTAGATATGAGGCAATAAGATCAAGGGTATCCTGTATATCATAATGATAAAGTTTTAACAACAGAGTTTTATGGTCTACACAATCAAAGGCTTTGAATAAATCACAAAACACTCCAATTGTATTTTGTGACTTCTCCCATGCGTCATAAATGTGCTTGAGGAGTGCTGCACCCGCATCTGTAGTGGGCTTGCCTTTGGTAAAACCATATTGCTCGCTATGGAAACAATTATTAATATTTAAGAAAATTGTGAGCTCATTAAATATATTTTTTTCAAATATTTTACTTAAAGACGGCAAAATAGAAATCAGCCTGTAATTTCCAGGGTCAGATCTATCTCCACTTTTATAAAGCGGCACTATTTTGCATATTTCATTAAGTCAGGAAAAATACCGGATTCTACACAATTGTTAAAAATTAAAGCAAGATAACGCGCAATATTAGGTATAATTA
Organism: Heliconius erato x Heliconius himera; assembly: GCA_013421005.1. Lineage (NCBI taxonomy): Eukaryota > Metazoa > Arthropoda > Insecta > Lepidoptera > Nymphalidae > Heliconius > Heliconius erato x Heliconius himera. Next base: position 23,542 of record JAATLQ010035357.1, read on the forward strand.
TATTAGGAACTTTAATGTAAATTGTTTTATTATTAGTCTTTTTATTTTAAAATATTTGCATATGGTCTTTATCGTAACAAACATATGTAAAGTTCTATGTTTACTTAAGTATAAATGTGCCACTTTTACAATGCTGTCTTGTACTTATGTGTACCTACTGTTATTCTACACCAATAAATTAATATATTAAGTAACTTTTGCTGAATAAATAATTTTATATACTTATAATCAAATATCTAAGCCAGTGCTTAACTGTGTATAATGTGTAACACACATTTTACACAAAAGTAAAAAGCATGTTAAAATAAGGACAACTATACCTATAAAATAAGAATAATATTTAATTTAATATACATATAAGTGGGTTGGTATCACTAACTTAGTAATAAATGATATTATATAAACATGGTAGTTTATGGTAAAATATTGGTATATCTAATATATTTATGTAAAAAAAACTTCATGATAGATCCCTATCTATCATCGTATGTATGTATATGTCCCTTATGAGTGTGAGTGAAAAATATGTATGTGGCAAGGGCAACTTTCGTTTAGACCATATACTCAGTAAGTGGTCCCACACTCTGACATTCTCTAGTAATCTATATCTTGTGAATAAAGTTATAGTGCCAAATATCTTTTTATATAATCTGCTATAGAAGTTTTTTTGTGAAATACAATATATTTTTCTAACACTTTAAATATATAGGGATATAAATATACATTCATTGTTCTACCCCATGTGAAATCTGCGTGAGTCATCTGTTGATAAGGTATTATGATGTCGTAAACAACGTTAGGCAACTGTTCTCTTAGCAAAGCTACGTCTTCTATAGATGATAAATGATCGTTTCTGCCAGTATATAAAGCGACGGGCATCGTTACTTTCTTCAAGTCATATGTAGGTGGGCTTGACGAGTTATAAATAAGCAAATTTTTCTCCCTCCCATAGTCATATCTGGCAAATGTTTTATTTCTTGCATTCTGTAAATATTGTAGCAAAAGTTTTGTAGAAGTTCCCGTTAAAAAATGTTGGATGCCTATGGGGAAGAAACTCGGTTCTAATTCTTGATCATCATACCCAGATACAGGGAAGAAAAGGCCGTACGCGCATAGTGTGTAACCAATTACCGGTATTTCACAAATTATTCTAAGGATACGGTTTGCAATGTTATTATCTCCAAACGCCTCATATATTCCAAAACGTTCAGATATAACTTCAAATATATGTGTTTCAGGTGCTAAAAAAGACCCTACAACACTGTGGTGTAAATAGCATATAGGTGCGAGAGCAAGTAGCACGTTGATCTTGGAGTTGTATTCACTTCTGGTGGAGCCGAGCACATAATAAATCGTATTCCCCATTGAGTGGCCGATGGCGGTTACATTTGTAGCTTTGGTTTCGTTTAACACTTTGTCAAGTATAGCTGGGAGATCGTAATATCCTACTTCATGGAACCCGAAGCTCCAATATTTGGCGTCTTTGTCGGGGTCCAAATAAACGTGCTTCCGTGAATATCTGTTGCCTCGCAGATTTCCAAGCCAGACGTCGTGTCCTTCGTTAGCCAGAGTGATGCCGAGAGAATTCTCTCCTCTTATTAAATATGTGTCCGAGGAGTCTAAAATGCCATGTGTTAACAAAATAGGATATGGGTTTTTACCAGGAAGTCGGTACAAAGTCAATATATAATTGTCTTCAGTGACTATCTTGTATTCCATCGGTGGGTGACCATATTTAGTTGCTAGCTCGATGAAATTCAATTTTGCATCCTCTGGAAGTATTTGCGTCACAAGTGATAAGGAGGATACATAATAATATTGTAACACTACAGTGCTAATCGTAACGACCAATCCACCTAACATTCTGTGACTCAATATTAGTTATAAAACAATTGTACCACACTATATATACATCTAGTTATTCATGCTATCATTCTTGCCCGATTAAAAAGAAAGTGTCAACGGTCTATTCAATTTTAGTTAAATATATGGTTTATTTAATTATATATATAATCGGCTAAAGTGGAATATTTTTTCTTGCTTTTTTATTAGATCACAAAAGTAATGGTACGGGAGCCGAAGAGGGGACTTTCGGGATTTACTCGAGCGCGACAGATTAACATACTGGGGATTCCTCGTACTCGGTTACGTACTTTCACCAAATATGAGCCCCATATATATATAGCCGCCCGTCTAGGTTAAAGGATCAGATTATTAAAAAAAAATGATCATCTGAAATTCTCGAGCGCGTCAGATTAAGGGTTCGTTACATGCTAAATCGTGTATATTCCACTAATCTGACAATTTGGGAGTGATGTAAAGAAGGGGGAGGGCTACAAAGTTGTAAAAAAAAACGTTATCTCGACATTCTCGAGCGTAGCTAATTTTTCTTTTATTTTGAAGGGAAGGATTCAAGGATTACGAAAAATATATAATCTGACGAATTCCACAAGCCGAAGTAATATAAATTGATCGACAAAGTTTAATGCAGCTACGAGTTGCCTATATTACTCTCAAATGATAAAATCGAGTCAGAGGAGGAAGATAATTCTACCGATGAATCTGCATCGTCAGAATCATAAAAAAATATTCATAAGACAATTAAATTAAAAAAAATAACAGAACTTTGAGAACAAAATAAAAAAATCAATTATTTGTCATATTTTTTTTGAGTTTATATATTTTTTAGAGTGTGACTGTATAACAGACTGGTTGTGGGTTCAATCCCCATTCGAGGAGATGAAATATTTATTTAAATTTATATTTCCATTTCTTCTCTCTGGTGTCGAGGAAAAATTGCGACGTTAAGTGCTGCCATTCAACATTCAACTCCTTCAAAATTTGGCAGAAAGTGGGGAACAGAGTGTCTTAACATTAAGTTCCCTCTGCCTACCCTGCTTTGTGCTGGATACAAAGTAAAGCTGATTTGCTTATTTTATTTATTTAAAAAAATATTAATAATTGTCAGATTAAGCAAGTCAAGTCCCTTCAGATAATCATCAGACTATGAGATAGTACGTCTAGAGCATGAAGATGAATCATATATATCTTAATCTGACGCGCTTGAGTATTTCAAAATGACAATTTTTTTTGCACATTCCAAAAATGGTTGCGAGCTTGCGTCACATCCAAATCGTCAGATTATTATATAAGAGCTTTTTTCAGGTGCACTTAATATCCCCCTAGAAAATCTGACGCGCTCGAGTATGTCCATGCAACAGTTTTTTTTTTATATTTTTGAAAATCTATAGCCACCGATCAAAAGATATGTATTGTATGACATTTTTTTCTTCGCTACGCTCGAGTATTCCCGAAAGTCCCCTCTTCGGCTCCCGTACTATAACTGTCAATGAACTCCTTTCTGCCAATTGTATGGATTGTTTTAGGGACTCCATATTATCATGGCGTTTAGAGGAACCTTTACTCTCTAAAACTGACTATAATTCATAATTAAGATTAGAACAGTCTTTAGCTGTAGTCAAATCCAGAACATTCGTTTCTAATCAGGATGCGTGCATCTTATATATATATCCTATTCGTTTCTAATCAGGATACATGCATCCTATATAGGAGGGCAGGGGGGAAGGGAGGGGGGTGGTGTTTGGACGGTTTTGAAACTTTGTAATTTCTTAGATATCGTCCTCACCATCTAGCCAACAGAATTCTACATCCACCCAATTGTATACGGCTATTAAAACATTGTATGCATCTTCATCATCATCTTGCCATAATTTTTTACCATATTTTTAAGCAACCTAGGTATTTATAAGCATTAATCTTTTTCTGTGTATATTGATGCTCGTTGGTTTTTTTGATTAGTGCCATTGTCTATAAAGGGGGCAAGAGTTTTATAATATATTTGAAGAAAGGAACAAGGGTTCCTTTCTCCCCGTTTCGTTCCCATCAACCTACGTCTAAATTCTTATACGCTTGTTACAATATACAAATGCTAACAACATAGATAAGTTAGACGTAGCTTGATGAGAACGTATGGCTTAGTGGTCAGAGCGCTTGGAGGGTTTTCAACAAGCGCAGATTCAAATCCCGCTATGTTCAAAATTTTATGTATTTTCTAAATAAGTATTCATGATTCCTATGTGTGGAATAACACTTAAAAAATGTCAAAAGTAATTAAATTTAATTATTTTTATTGTAAAATTTGGTGTAGTTTGTGAACTTTTTCTGCCAAATAGTAATATTTGTACTGTTAATTTATTTTTATTTATTTATTTATTTTATATTGGGAAACAAACAGCACTTACAATACTTAAAGCTAATACATATCTACATTACATTAGCCAATAAAGTTTCCACTTATGCATCAAACATGGAGTGAATACAAAAAAAAAGAACTTTATATATACATAAAAAATTACAAAAAATATTAAAAAATATATATATATATGTATATATATATATTATAAAGAAGATAAACAAGTTGCTTTTAAGAGTTAAGTTTAATTTACTGGACTAATATATTTTAAATTGTACAAAAGAAAAGGTTAACATTTTCATTTCAGGTGAATTTTGTCAATAATTCTGCGTGAAAATTGCTTAATATTATTGTGAAGTATATCTATATCCCTAAAATAGTTATTGTATGCCCTACAAGACCTTAGTAAAAAACAATTTTTGGCATAATTAGTTTTTTGAGCAGAAATATAAAAGGTATCTCTAGATCGGGCTTTTTTGAAAACTTGGACATTTTATGTGAATAATACTTAGCAGATAGTTGGAATCAATAAGGTTGTGTAAGAGTTTGTACAAAAAAATTTGATCTCTATATCCTCTTCGTTTTCTTAATGATAAAATATTTAGATTCTGAGCATCGTCTAATTTAAATTTGTAAAGTAATCGCCGTAGAAATTTATTTTGGACGCTTTCGATTGCAAATATATATTTATCATACTGTGGGTTCCACACAGGCGAGGCATACTCTAAGTAAGATCTAACATAT
>JAATLQ010035358.1:0-28504 GCA_013421005.1 Heliconius erato x Heliconius himera
ATTCGGGATCATGAAAGAGCCGGTTATGAAAGAGCCATCTCTTTCAAGGCCCATCCACCCGGCTCTTTCATAACCTATTCTTTAAAAAAATATAACCTTCAAAATCACAACGATATCAAAACTTTTGAAATTCAGTTTTAATCCAGTTACAAGGCCAAATATATACATAAACTCAATCCACAATCCAAGTACCTATATTTGTTTACAATGAAATACTAAAAAACAACTCAAATGAGGTAGAAATGTTAGTTTTGAGTGTCAAAAACTTCAACTCGACATATCGGCGTCCGTTGGTTCCGAAGATGTGTAATTTTTTTGTGGGTGATGGCAAATCAGTGTTGCCAATTAAAAATAAAATATTCTATCGAGTCCGTTCCTAAACTACTATAATATTGCAGGTGGCTCTTTCAAAACCTGGCTCTTTCATGCCACTTCTCCCATAATTATAAATAAATAAAAAAAATACCGCTAAATTACATTTTTTTTCCTATTTAATGAAAAAATAAGTTTATATAATTAAGTTTAATATTTTTTGTTACACTATTTATAAGTATTGCTTAAAATTAAAGAAAATACGAAAGATATAAATCAATATTAATATGTACATAGGTGGCTTGACAGCTTTTATTTCTATGTAAGGGAAAAAAGGACAAAATAAATTAATTCAACGAAGACATTGACGTTCTTCGAATATATTCTACGTGCGCTTCCTCTCGGCATTTAATTTGCATTATTGACAACAAAAGGAAAAACTTAATTACCTTAAGTGAGTGCCTATCTTATTAATTTGTTTGTAGGTAGCAAATTGAATTACAGGAATAACAAAACCAATTTTTTTGTGGATATACCTAAGTATATTACAAGGTACGCTGAGAGAGGTTAGTGTCAATACATTCCGTTCTCCGATTTCCGCTTTACTATGAGATATTGCGAGTTGAGTGACGGAATTGTAAGTCATTAGACGTAGTAAGTTTGAATTTAGAATATATTATAAATTATAATTATCTACACTAAACAGTTTGTAGAAGTGGGCTGTAAGTGGTCTGTCAGTCACTCTCACATCACTCTTAATAATGGAAAAGTTTTTTTTTCCCTTCACGCTGTATCCCGCATGTAGCAGAGCAGGAAGAGGGAACCTAGTACTAGACACCGCTCACTAATTTTCACCGAATTATAAAATAATTGCGTGTTGAGTGGCGGAACTTAACGCCGCTCTTTGACTCGACACTATTGCGAAAAAATAAAAATATTTAAATAAATCAGCTTCACGTTGTATCCCGCACACAGCAGGGTAGGCAGAGGGAACCTTATGTTAAGACACCCCGTTCCCCACTCTTCATCAAATTTTGGAGGCATTGCATGTTCAGAGGCGGAACTCAACACAACTCGAGTGTGGATCGAAGTTACAACCAGTCAATCTTACAGTCACACTTTGTGCCCCTGCGCCACGACTGGCCTCTACCTATCTTATAATATAAAATAATAAAAAGAAATATATATTATTAAATGTTAGGTTGGAGGAATGAAAGGAATGTCATGGTATTGCTTGATTGCTCAGTTTATGGTCAATATTAAGTACGTGAAAACTGCCAGTGAACGTCATTTTTAGGGTTCCTTAGCCAAATGCCAATACGGAATTAGTACTTCTTCATAAGTTCTCTTTTTAACGAAATCCTGTAAAAGGAGATTTTTTTATGTTTGTTTCCTCAGAGCTTTTGATTGGGTGAAGCGATTTTGATTATTCTTTTTTTTTATTTGAAAGCTGATGCATCCCGCGTGGTCTCATTTTAATATAAATCACATAAATCTTAAATTTGCTTTAAATGCAAATGGACGAATAACTCAATATCACCAACCGATTTCAATGATTATTTTTTTATTGGAAAGGATGCATTCAAGGGATCCGGTTAAAGTCATTTTTTTTTTTTGTTAAATTAAGTATATTTTCAAATATTTACTTAGTAACGACACTCCCACAACAGAATATAGTAAAGGTTCTCGCAGTTAAAAATAGCAAAATCTCTCTTTAGACGAAATTTTAATTATGTAAACTCATTTTTACATCAACTTCATTTCATTTCTTAATACAATAAAGCGTATAAGCAAAAAGCTAGATAATAATGAAGAGCTAATTTAAAAAATTCCCTAAGGCAAAATATTTAACAACCCAATAAATGTTACACTTAGACGAAAATTAAATATAAGTCCGAGTATATTTTGCCATTTGACGCCAAAAAAAGCCTAGTATTAAAAAACTCCATTCTCTATAATCTGCCCGAATTCGGGATATTCCATTTTGAGTGGTGGAACTCAACTCCGCGTTTTGTTTTCATTTTGCAGCACAAGGAAATAAAAATAATTTAAATTTAATCATTACACCCCTGAACGGAAATCGATCCAACAATCATCGCGTTTACAACCAAATAAAGCCTCACAGCGCACCAACGGTCATTATTAAAATAAAATATATGATATATTATATTGTATGTAACAATATCTTTTTATTTTTAATTTGAAACTGAGCTTCTCTGAGGTCAGAGTTAATTACGGTCTTGTATAAGTAGGCTGAGGATGCGTGACCTTCCCGTGTTTACATTTGCGTACCTTGTGTACACACACGAGATAAAACCGTACTGTGTTGATGCTATTTTTTATATATTTTTCTATGTAAATTAATTTTTTACTAGTAAACATAAAATATATTATGTCTTCGTGTTTAACAATATGCAGTACATAAAATTAAATATTTTACTTTTCAAATGACAGGTTGTGGGTTCGACGCCCACTCGAGGAAAGAAATATTTAATATGTCCTAGCACCTACTCTGCTACATGCGTGATACAGCGTGAAGCTGATAAAAATAATAATAATTATTATTATCTTTTAAAGTTTAATGTTCTTCTGAGAAATACGCTACTTTAATAATAATATTATTTATATAAAATAGAAGTAAGAAATATATATACTTATTTTATATTATACAATAATTTGAAAACGGTTTTTAAATACATCATTTAAAAAGTTAACCTGCGAGCGCCGAATCACCCATACATTTACCTTCTTAATTATGCTTCTGTTTTGTATTTCAACACAGACAGACACGTTGTACGCACCCTTTATCGATTTACCATAACTTTGCCCTAGATAACGAGTGCTCCGAATAATAAATTGCAATTTTATCAGGGCTTCTTCGCTTTATACGTACTTATCCTCACGTTTCTTCACATTCTTATTGAATAAGCAGACTGTGAAGATATCTGTAGTTTTGTAATTCAAATATAAAAAAAAACTACTTGCTTAAAAAATATACATACAAATTATGTTATAGTTTGAGTAAAGGTGAAGCTTTAAAAATTTAAAGCTGTATTTTGTTTATGTCCTCCGTTATCTGATCGTTCTCCTGCGTTATTACTTACGCAGTGGAGAACTTAGAGACAAGTGGTTATTTCTCCAATTTCCGTCATTAAGAAAATGAGTTTATAATATTCATGAAAAGTACATAATTATGGTCTTTCTAGGAAAATGCGAAATTACAAGTCGAAAATTGGACCAAAAGACTAATATTTTTTTTTTATAATCAATAGATTCATATCTCTATTTTCATATAGATATATCTATACCTAAAGGGCAAGCATAAAATGTTAACGGCAAGAAACGAAAAAATATATATTTTAAAAATATATATTTATTAGGAATAGTTGTCTTAAAACTCCTAGTTAAAACCCAAGCTATAAATTTTCGTTTAAAAATTTTTTATTGCTTAAAACAGACGTAGACTTACTTAAAATCTATAAAAGCTTCCAAATATTTAACTGTAATTATTAATGATTCTTTTATATGGCTTTATATGGAATTCATTTCATTCAATGGTATTATATGCGTATATTAAATGAAATCCTGCTGTTCACACACAAATTAATAAATTGAAAATTGAAAATATGACTTTCGTATTGTTAAATTTAATTTAAAAATCATAAATGAGGAGCGATAAAAATTGAACCCGTTTACATAATTGAAGTAAATTATAATATGGGAAGCGGAGTGTCTTAACACTAGGTTCCCTCTGCCTACCCTGCAGTGTGCGGGATACAGCGTGAAGCTGATTTTTTTTTAATATTGCTAATAAGTTGCATTCAACGTTTATTATTTGTTGTGTTATTGTACGACCAGCAAGCGGCTTCGCCCGTCTGTACTATACATTTATTTATTTTCTCAACTTCAAAAATCACTTGCATGCTTAATCAGCTGATAAGGATTAACGTTTAGTATTTTTGAAACATTATTAACTTGAACAAAAACTTACTTATTTACGCCCAATATTAATAACCTACCCCAATATTAATAATCTAGAGATTGGATAGATGTATGAAACAATCTAAGATTGACGTTGGAGATAGGTTATTAATACTGGGCGTTAGTCAGTTACATTCCTGTATATCAATCATTCACAAAAATATCACGCACCATAAAAAAAAATCTACTTTTAGGTATGCTCTCCGACAGTTCTTTTAAAATAAGTTTGGAAATGCTGCCCCTATTTTGATGAAACAAAAACTATTATTAATTGCACGAGTATAGAGAATTTTCAAAGTTAAATTTTGGTGTGTTGGTGAATGGTGTGGTTTTATATTCACATAACTTTTTGTATATATGAATTGATTAAAATAAAATAAACAGTAAATGTTAAGGGATATAACATTTAAAGTACTTAAGCTGTTTCTTAGATTAGCGTGAACAAACGCAAAGACGAGTAGATAGACGATAAACAGACAAGAATTTTAAAAATCGTTGCTTGAATGATGAATATAACATAATTATTAACTAATCACTTTCGTTTCCCACCTAATTATAATTTACTTACGTGCGTACTTTAAACAAAACTGTCATAATGAAGCGGGGAACGGAAACACTTAACACTAGGTTCCCAGGTTCTCTCTGTCTTCTTTTGCCAGCCTGCTATGTGCAGAATACAAATACTTGCAATGCATGTGAGACTGAATATGAAGCTAAAAAGTATTAAATATTAATAGAATATAAATATAAAAAAACTAATTTCATATGGTCATTGACTACACAGTAAAGAAATAAATTAAGTAATTTCTACAGAACTCCATAGACCTTTTTTACCTTGACTCTAAATCTTGATCAAAATGAGAAATCCACTTGCATTAGTTCCACCTGTCTAAACCAGTAAAATTTAAAGTGCTTTTAGTTTAAATTTAAATCAATCCTTAAAATTTCGTGAATTTTTGTTAAGAACAATTCCTACGATAAAGGATTTTACTACTTTAATGCCTTTTTTCGCTATTATAATTAAATTAAATATTATATAGAATTATTCGAGGCTAGTCGTGGTGCAGCGGCACGAGGTGTGACTGTAAAACCGACTGGTTGTGGGTTCGATTCCCACTCGAGGAGATGAAATATTTACTTAAATTTATATTTCCATTTCTTCGCTCTGGTCACGAGAACAAACGCGGGGTTGAGTTCTGCCACTCAACACGCAATGCCTCCAGAATTCGGCAGAAAGTGAGGAAAGGAGTGTTTTAACATTAGGTTCCCTCTGCCTACCCTGCAGTGTGCGGGATACAGCGTTAATAAGTTCTTTGATTTTCACGATTATTACACATTTTACAATAATACAGCGTTAAGCTGTTTTTTTTTATTATTTTTTTATATAGAATTAATTTAAATTAAATCATAAGTACTCTATGTGTATATTAATATTATTTTAACTGGTATAAAATTTCACATTGGCTAATTGACATTCACTCAGCATGCTCAATTATTTAAATTATAACTCAACAAAATATATTTATGAAAAATTATGTGTAGGAATGAAATGTATTATAAATGTGTGAAAACAAGCAAAATATTAAAGCAGAAAAAAGAATTTTTATTAAAATTGTCTTTTAAGTATAATTTTATATCATAAAATTGATATGACTAAATCTATAATGTCAGTTTACGTTCCAGTGGATCAACAAGCGTTTATTTAACTTCCCGTGACAGTATGTTAGTGTACCTATTTGAAATCTTCTAAGCTTTTGGCTTCCCAGTGTCAGATTGAGATGAAATTTGGATTATGATTTCAGTTCTGACAACAATGAAATTACACATAATGAATGTTGTTGTTAATCCAAAATGGCCGCCGCAAAAAATGCCTAAATTTATTCCACAACCCACCAAACACGTACCCATATTAAGAAAAATAACAAATGAAAGGACTTCATAATTACCTTCGTATGATAGTTTGTTTTAAGATTTTTTTTTTTAATTATATTTTATTATGATATCTATCAAATCATACAATTCTTTGATATTCCAAGTCTTTGCTCTAATGTCCATACCTTCTATTTATATCATATAAACTTTACTTTGAATCGCACTGCACCTTGAAACCGCCTCAAATTTCGTTCTGTGGCTTAAACGGTTAAGGCGTACATCGACAGGAAGAGATTTCAATTAGGATAGTTAATATTTACAAACTTTGTATAAAAATTAATTATCGTCTTGGCGCAGGCGCACAAGCGTATGACTGCAAACCCGACATGTTGTGGGGTCAATTCACACTTGATGAAATTATATATTTGAAAATTTATTTCCTTACTCTGATGTCAAGACAAAGCGTGGCGTTGAGTTCCGCCTCTCAACACAAATTGCCCAGAAAATTCGGCGGAAAATGAAAACGGAGAGTCTTATCACTAGGCTCCCTCTTCCTACCGTAACCAGCAGGATACAGTTGAAAAAAAAACGATCAAGTCGTAACTACATTTATTTATGCGTATTATATCTTTAAGAGTTCAATAAAACTAAAGCAAGTAAAGTACAAGGTAATAATCCGATCCCGAGCCATTAACGTAAGCTTTACACTTACGAGATTGCCTCTAACTGACAAACAGATCTAACTTTACTACTTAATTGTGTTAGTATGATTTAAACGGTTTAAGTCTGGATGTCTGACAAGTTCCACTAAGAAATACGACAGTTAAAAGTTGTTCGTGTATTGAATGTCTAAAAGGCACTAACGACTCTGTCGTAGTGACAGTTTAAGCTTGTTCTTCTTGAAGATTAATCGTTGTTTAACCAACCTTCATTATGAATGTTGTATTATTGTTGGTTATGCTTTGAAGTATTTTTTTTTTTTAATTTTGAATATTCGTCATCAATATTTGCATTTTTTTTTTGGGGCATTTGTTATATTTTTATAAAGATTATTTTTCAGTTTTATCTATATTTTTGAGCTTCACGATGTATCGCGTATATTGCAAGGGGGGCAGAGGGAACCTGGAACCTACAAATTTTAGAGGCAATGCGTGTTAAGTGGCGAAACACAATGCCACGCTTAGCTTAGTTACCACGAGCGAAGAAATAAAAATATTAAATATTCCATTTCCGCGAGTCGGAATCGCACCCACAACCTGTCGCGTTTACAGTCACACCCTTGTGTCCCTGCGCCACGAATGGCTCTGGCTCTTCTTGTTTTGTTTTTTTAAAAAAATGGTAACTTCATAATATTGTATCATTGAACAATAATAGCTATGAAAGCAACTTTTTACTTTTTTACTTTTTAGGTGAGTTTCTATTCTGTGACTACTCATAGTTCTTCAGAATTCAGTACGTAGTGTTGTTCAATACACGTGGAACATTACAAATAAATAAAAAAATATCCGCTATAACGTTCAACCAATATGCTTCCATATTGATAAAAGTATAACTGGCAGCAATCTAAAGCCTTTTGAATTCTATACAATAGTTTTTGCCATAGAGATAATACAACTTTAAAAATAATAAATATACAAGTTTTATCATTTTTTTAGATAAATTTAATTTTAATTAAATCGCTAAGGCCTTATCAAAAACAACGTCATTATAGCATATTTTATTTTCAAATTCGTCCCTAGAAGGTAAAAACTATTGTATTCCTCTAATATGATTAATATCACCTACTTTTTTTGACGCGCTTTTTACGATACGGGGTGTTATAACTAACTGGCTTTGCGTCATATACATCAAAAGAAAAAAATACCAAATATTAATAGTTAAATCTTGATAAATGAACTGATTTATAGATAACGATTTTTAGTTTATCATTTTAAAAGACCCACAGTCTCTCTCGAAATGTTTCGTAAAGGAATATTACTCACTTTAATAATACAATTATGAAGGATACCCTTTTATTTAAAATTAAATTTTAAGTAATTTCTTTCGTATTGTACAGCTGTCGTAATTCAAATTAATTATTCTGTGCTTTTAATTAAAATTTTGATCATTCTTAATCAAGTTTTGATTGATGACGTTAAAATTTGAGAAGACAAACTCTTTTTAGGGTTCTTCGTTTTAAAAATATTAAATGGGGAAATATTTTGTATAACAGCTTCCTTTTTATTTGTTTTATAATATTCGTAATAAATCAGCTTCACGCTATATCTCGCACAGGTAGGTAGAGTGAACCTAGTGTTAAGACACTTCGTTCCTCATTTTCCGCCTAGGTCTGGAGGCATTGTGATTGAGTGTTTGTTGAGTGGAGGAATTTATCCCCAGGCTTTTTCTTTTTACCAGAGCAGAGCGGCAATATTAAAATACGATCCATTTTCCCGAATGGGATTGGAACCCAATAGTTGCGTTTAGAGTTAGACGTTATCCAACTGGGCCACTTGCCGTCGGACGATTACAGATAAACGTATAATGTGAATTATGGTTGAATCATCAATTTTCTTTATATATGTATAAAAATGTCGATATAAAATATTTCGATAATTGGGAGCAAATTGGGGAACAGAGTGTCTTAACTCTATCGAGTCATATGCCTCGATTGACTTGAACAAAGTTTGAGCAAAGCAGAGAGAGTCAAACAAACACATCTTGACAGGAACTTTTCGCAAAAACTACTCCGTGACCGGTGAAATAATCACAGCGGATTGAATTAAATGAAGAATAGTAGGTTGAGCCCTACTATCTATAACAGACCGGAGTTTCCGAGCGCTTGGAGAAACTGTGACTTATTCTGAGAACTTTGTTGTAATGCGAAATACTTTCCTATATAAAGCGTTAGTTTTTTCAATGAAATGGTATTGAAAATTATCTGCTTTGGCTTTGATAAAAATTAAACTTGCAAAGTTAGAAACTACTTAGAAATAAATAATTCGGTTTCGGATAATTGGAGTCTTTTCTTTCATTTAATGAAACTTACTAAAGGCATTGCCAATTTGAATTTTCAATTTTGACCTTGTATAAGGATATTTGATTTTTAAGAAATACTATCGGACTGAGATCGTAGATATCGGATGAAAATCGATCAAATGAAATAGAATCTGCCAGATTCTTACTTTCTCATTTATAACAAAAGAAAGTATTATTGAGGCAACTGCTATTCAAGCACACTTGAATTTTTGTTTAATTTTAAAATAAATAAAAAAATTAAATAAAATTAGCTTCACGCTATATCCCGCACACAGCAGGGTAGGCAGAGGGAACCTAGAGTTAAGACACTCCGTTCCCCACTTTCTGCCGAATTCTGGAGGCATTGCGTGTTGAGTGGCAGAACTCAACGCCGCACTTAACCTCGACACCAGAGCGAAGAAAATGGAAATATAAATTTAAGTAAATATTTCATCTCCTCGAGTGGGGATCGAACCCACAACCAGTCGGTTTTGCAGTCACACCTCGTGCCGCTGCGCCACGACCGGCCTCATTAATTTTAAAATAAATGAATAATTTTCAAAATACTAAGTTTCCTTATTTTTCATACCGTATTCCGCGCATAAAAGGATAGGCAGAGGGAACCTAGTGTTAACATAAATTCCCTTTCCTATTTTCCGCTGAACTCTGGGGGTATTGCGTGTTAAGTGACCGAACACAACGCTGCGCTTTACCTCGACACCAGAGCGGAGAAACGAAAATATTAAATATTTAATTTTCTCAAGTGGGGATCGAACCCAGAACCAACAACCTCACACCATGACCGGCCTCATTCATAATAAGTTTAATTTTAACATCCTTATACAACGCTAGTCGTAAATTGTCCATTGAACAGAACAAAGCATTCCGCCGTTGACTATAGCCATTCATTTTAAATCAAATTAATGTACCCATTAACACAGATAGTTTTAATAAATGATTTAATTAAGCGCTATATCGTTATAGCGCTGTGATTGGCTTGGAGCCAAACCTAATATCTAGAAAGGGGACTATTGTAGGGCGGCGCTTCCTTTTCGGTTACAGTACTATACTAAATTTAGTTTTAATTTAAGATTTTTTAGCTTCACACTGTCTTCTATACGTAACAGGGTAGACAGAGGGAGAAAAGTGTTAAGACCGCGAATTCGGCAGCACTCCTCTCCCCATTTTCAGTCGAATTCCGGAGGCATTGCATGTTGAATGGCGGTCCTCCACGTTCAATGACTTCCGGGCCTTCCGCGCTTTTCGTCCACACCAGAGCGCAGAACCCACAACCTGTCGCACGCAATCGCAACGCAATGTGTTTACAGTCGCACTTTGTGCCCCTACACCACAACTAGCCTCGCCACGTCACGACCATACCATATATTTTAGTTTTAATTGAAGGAAAGTGAAAAGGCTTTTTTTTCTCCGATTTTTTTACTCTTTATATTAATAACGATACGACCGTAGAGTGAAGAAGAATCCTCACAGAAAGATAATTCAATCTTTAAGCGATATAAAATATGACTAATAAAATAAATTACAAAAAATGGTAATGTTGAAAAGTGTACCTATTTCAACATAAAATGGCCGTTTTGTGTTTTTTTTAGGATTCATATATCGTCGTTATAACCGAACATTTCGTAAAGAACTTGAGTAGGGAAGGAATAAAATGACTTGTTAAAATTTTGTTATACAGATAATTTTCACTTTATACAGAGTGTTTTTGTCATCACCTTTGAATTCATTCATAGTTTTAACTAGTCTATTAAAACCTAATACAAAAAAAAATTGCCAAAAAAGAAAAAATCATATTATCGTAGTAAAATCAACCGCCATTTGTCAAAAATGACGCACACAGACACAAGCCTATCAAAGCGATAGCGCCGCACACGCTCATTCACGAAATCGAGTCGTAGGTGATGGCGCCGATATTGGAATGAACAAGAGATATCCCTTTCTCGTTCTTATATGTTTTTGGAGAATGAAAATCGGCAGATCGGCAACATTTTGTAGTATTTTTGTAGTTTGTGTAGGTAAACGCCTATTATTTTTACCACCACGTTATTGGTATCTATTTGTAACTACGTCACACGAAATACGGGTATGAATAAACATCGAGATTAATTTCTTTAGTTCTAGTATCTTGAGCAATTTATTTAAAAAAACCCACACCGGTTTGAAAAAACCGCTGATGATTTCACCCTGTATACATTTATATTTCTATTACTAAGAATTTTAACACCTTACAAAACGATATAAATTCTAAAAATAAATACTAAGAGGCCGTCGTGGCACAGTCACAACTCGACGGTTGTGGGATCAATTCCCACACGGAGAAATGAATTATTATTTATCAATATTTTCATTTCTTCGCTATCTTAAAAACTCGGCAAAAAGAACGATCCCTGATCGTAATACTAGTTTATTACGTTTAGTTCCTTCTACCACCTATATGCAGGATATGCTGTAAAGCAGATTTTTTTAATATTTTTTTATGTAATGTAGTACACATTACGCTTAATAAAAACAATCTAATCTTATTTCTTTATATTTCCATTTAATTTTAATTTCAACAATATTTGTTTCTGTTTATCAAATTATTATTGAGGCAACTAGGTTTAAGCATTTTGTCCAGCCTCGGCATATACAAAGGTATGAAGATTCAATTACGTAAAGTAAATTTAGTCTCCAATGACGTAACCAAGTTTAATCTTCGTCGTACCTTCCAGGCTTCAGCGTAGACGGTTTCGGTTAACTAGCAACCGCATAAACTCAATATCGGCCTGACAACGTGTCTTTGGAAATTTTGATTACATACATTCCTATATGAATATGTTGCGATTGCTTAAACATTCAACTACTATCATTATATCTTAAAATTATATATTATTATATCTTAAAATTATATATTATTATATCTTAAAATTATATATTATTATATCTTAAAATTTGCCATTTTAAATATTATTTATATTTTAATTTCTAAATTTAAAAAGCACATAGGCTTTATTAAAGAAGTATCGGGTACAGTTTCAAATCCCGCCCCGTTTTTGTCCCGCAACCGTAAAAATCATGTAAAGCTGCATACACACCGGATATTCAGCACGTAATTTAAGTAGATATAAAAATAACTTGATAAAATATTCTTTAATATTGCGCGGCGTTGAGTTGTGCCACTCAACACGCAATGCCTCCAGAATTCGGCAGAAAGTGGGGAACGGAGTGTCTTAACAATAAGTTCCCTCTGCCTAACCTGCAGTGTGCGGGATACAGCGTGAAGCAGATAAAAATATATATATATTAAAATAAACTTAAAAATTATAGAAATATACAAACCTTTTGTATATAAATTTTCGTATATAATATAATTAGCATTACTGTTTTCATCATCCGTTACGTAGGTTGACACCTCCTGACGACGGTTTTCTCTAGCCGTTGAGGATCAAATAAGATTAAGCATTAGTTCTAATATCCGGATTGCCTTACTCTTCTACCAGAAGGGAAATTCTATTATTATTTCAACTACACTATAGTATACATCGGAAAATTAGAAAGGGTTTTGTTAATTACAAAAATTATCTTTATCAGAGAATACCTTAACATCAGTAACAGAATTTGTCGAGCTTAAAAGATTCCGTTATGTATTAATGTTATTCAAAAAAATGGTTACAGTAAAAAATATTTGATGGTTTAATAAATGAAATAAGAAGGTAATAAATAAATTTCGTGGCGCAGGGGCACAGGTTATGACTGTAAATGCGTCGAGTTGTGGGTTCAATTCTCACTGAAATAAGATCACGTAACTTTCATACATTTTTTTTATGGTTGTCACTGTTCTGTCTTTACAAAATAATGAATTTCGAACTTATCTTATTAAATGCTTAGCATAAAATATGCAAATATTAAGTAATGATCAATATTCTTTTACATTTTTTCTTTAAAATTAGAGAAAGAAGACTGATACCGTTGACAAATTTTGTTCCTCAAATATAAAACAAGTTAAATTTCATGGAAATTTTACAAAAATTCCCATCTAAGTTGTAAACAATAATAACAGTAAAATGTCTTTGTGAAAGTTTAAAAAAGACATATTTATCTAAACAACTGTATCCATAGAAGAACTGTTTTAACTTTTCTATCGACCAGGCTTAAGTTACTGCGACTCCCAAACTCCATCTTTTTTAAAGAATACAAAAGTTACAAATAAAGTTTGTATAGAGTCAAACTTTTTAGAAGGACGATTACATACAAATTGGAAAAATTGCTTTTGAACACTTTCTGAATTACAATATGGTGGATATAACTTTTAAATATTGTACTTAAATATTATAATATACATTAGGTTTCCGTTTTTAATATATTACGGTGAATAATTATATATTCTTTTAATACTGACAGCAAAATGCGATATATTGTATTTTTTTTTTCACTTCACACTGTTCTCATTAAGACACTTCCGTTCCTCACTTTCCGCCGAATTGCGAATTGGGTGTTGAGTGGCGGAACTCAACGCATTAGAATGCAGAAATGAAAATATTAAATATTTCATTTCTTCTAGTGGAAATCGAACCCACAAGCTGTCGCGTTTTATAGTCGGACGCTTGTGCCACTGCGCCACGAGTGGCTTCAAAATTTTACTTATTTTTTTTTAAATAAATAAAAGTGTATTGAGAATTTCTTATATGTCTGATTAGTTTATTTTATCTTTTATTTTTTTAGTGTAATTATGACATATCGAACATTAATTCATCAAATATTTAATGGACCAAATGAAATGTGAATGTAACATATTTTTAATGTGACTTTTAAGGCATAAATAAGCTAAAATATAAAAGAAATTATAAAGATACTAACGGACACACGCGGCTTCGCCCGCTTGAACTTCACGAATATTTATTAAATATTGAACGCTTGAACTTTACGAATATTTATTAATAAATATTGCTGCTAATAAGCTGAAAATAATTGCATAGATATATTTAAATATATCTATGCAATTATTTTCAGCTTTCTAAGAATTTGTAAGAAAATATAGGCCTCAATCATCAAAATAAGAAAACAATAATAATAAGCAAGGGAAATAAAATAAACAAACAAAATAAGTAAAAGTAACTCCAGGAAATTCTTAACATTAAAAATAATATTATAGGTTATTATTTTGAATAATATTTTGAAATCACAGATAGACAGTTCAATTGAATATTTTATTTTCTCGAGTACGAATCAACCCCATAATAATAGAATCTATCACGTTTACAGTCACACTTTCTGTATCTGCACCACGACTGGCCAATCAATCAAAAATCAAATTAGGTTAGTTATGTATTTATATATTATATTTATTATTTATGTATTATAAAATTGTACACTTTATTGAAAATATTTCAATAAAGTGGACAATTTTATTTTTATTTTCTTTTGCTAAGGCATTTTGATAATTCTTATATCTTTTTTATCAGCTTCACGCTGTAACCCGTATATAGCAGGGTAGGCAAAGGGGAGTTAGTGTTAAGACACTGCGTTCCAGACTTTCTGTTGAATTTTCGAGGAATTTCGTATAGAGGGCTTTTATTAAAATAGTTTAATGTTTAACTGGACTACTATGATCACACATCAAATGTTCCCAAATCTCACAGCGATTAATTAATAAGATTCCAGATCTTATTAATTAATCAATAAATGACAATTCGCTTAAAAATGCATAGAGAACACAACCACCAACAACGACGTCTGCTCTCACGCGTCGTAGAGCGGCCTATTAGGCACTCTATTGCGCTACATTCAAATCAATCATATCGTGATAACATTAAACATAGTTGGCCAAATTACTTAGTATGAAAAGCAAAGTTTAAAACGGCAAATGTGCATTGTAAATGTATCCAATTTAATTAAATTTATGATTTAGAATTTTGGTCATAGTGGCTTCCACGTGAAAGGTTATTTTATAAATGCTGTCGCGGAATTTTATTTAGAACCTTTCAAGAGAAACAATACTACGGTACATCATCTTTATGTAAATCCAATGGTTTAAGCAGCGTATCATGTCATATAAAATATTATCGATAGCTCTCCAAGGGCAGATTTTTTCCAACTTCTTTGATATGTAGCATCATACCAAAACCTTCATAAAATCATTAAAGTTTGTAGCTCTTATATCATTCTGATGTATAAAACTATATTACTGTAAAGTTTTACTAAAATCTTTCTAGTACTTTTTTTTTAAAGTGTAACAAACATACATCCATTATCACAAACTTACGCATTTTATAATATTAGTAGGATTTCTTAGAAAAATATACAGATTTATATCAACTAAAAACCTTTACTTTATGAGAAAAACACAAATATGATCTTCTATACAATAGCATTGTAGAAATGAATACAATATTGCCTCTAGAGTTCATCGGAGGTATATTGTAGAATTGTAAGAAAGAATACTGTAAGAAAATTTTAGCTTTTATGATTCTAGTGAGTGCTTTATATTGCTATAACGTGGTTTCATTTATACTGTTTTTGTATATTATATGTCTTACCCAACAAAATATATTATATAAAGTGGGCGACTCTTAAGCATGTTCTTATCCTTACACATACACGTATCACAACACTTTTACATAATCTTTTACTTAATATGAATTCCAAATTCATAACATGAAATATAAACATCCTGCATTGAAAAATAAGTTTTTATTTTAAAGAACAAAAAATTACCATATGTTCGATATATGTACCTATATATGTAAATACTGATGCATATTTAATTAATATACATAAATAAGGTGTTAACAAAAAAAGAAAAATTGTAGAAAAATAGATAGATATGTATGTACCTTACTTATTATAATGTTATTATTATTAATTAATTATTATAATGTTATTATTTTGTTAATTATTTTTAACATTTTTCAAAAGCAATAATTGAAAGTATATTATACATATAATATTATACATAGATGCCAATGAAAATATAGTACAAATTCTTGAAAGAATCATATGAATCCTAAGAATAAGGCCCTTATAATTTTCATTATAGAGTAGTATGCAAACGTAAAAGTATTTTAGCCTCTTTCACTTTATAAAGATAATTTTTGCTCTCCTTTTTTATCCTGAACAGCAAAATAAAGCCAAAAAGAATGCAAATTGCTATTGATAGCTCCAATATCTCCACGACCCATACATGAAGAATATATTTTTTAATAAACATAAAGCTATTCGCATAAGAAAAACGTACTTATACCCTTTAGATGGACCCTGTATGGCGGTTATTTTTCAGGGTATCCCTACTATAAAACACTTAGAATGCTTATTTATCATGGAGGTACGTTTTTTTACGATCACCCTTGGACATAGTATACGACAACAAAAAATATTTGTAAATTATAGAGCCTTATGTTATTTTAAGTTACTTTTAAACAGTAATAAATTTTCCTGAGGTCGTTGTGGCCAAGGGCACAAGGGTGTAATATGATGTTGGTGGATTCGATCTCTACTCGAGGGAATTAATTATTATTTATTAATATTTTCATTTCTTCGCTCTGGCCCCAAGCAAAAGCCCGGCGTTGAGTTCCACCACTCAAAACGTAATGCCTCGAGAAATTTGGCGGAAAGTGGAGAACGGAGTGTGTTAACACTAGATTCCCTCTGCCTACTCAGGCAGTAGGCAGAGGGCCTGTATGCGGGATACAGCGTGAAGCTGTTTTTTTTATTAGTTCTTTTAGGGTATATCATTATAATAGTGCATAAGAAGAACTGTTACAACCCTTATTCCCAGACACAACATGCGTATATTAAATCAAATTATATTTCATTTTATTTTCCATAGCATAGGAATAATGGATCAGCAAATTCCTTATTGCATTTTTTATTAAATATAAAATAATAAAGTTAGTTAGATCTTGGACGCCGCCGACGTCGCGACTACACAATAATCTTGGGAAATCATAACCACCGTTGTAATTAATTATTTTTTGTATTTTTATGAATAAAAATAAAAGATTTTAAAAAAAGACTTTATGAAAATGCCGCATAACAGAATGTTAAAATCTTCTTTTGACACGATTCATATGATTCCCACAGATGGAGTAAGCCCCCAGTCTTGATCTATGGGTACGGAAAAAATGAGTTTCGAAATTTTATTGTACAAGCAAATGAAACTGTGAGCTACAATTTGTTGTTAGTATATATCTTTTGTCTTAATTCTTTTTATAAATATATACATTTATATTTACAAAAAGAAATCATTTCACTTAATTCGGACCACCTACTAGCACGGACCCCCTGTGAATTAATAAAGGAGTCTATTATTTGTCTATATTTATTAATTATTTTTATTGTATTGTTGATTATACAAGGAGGTTTTTTTTTTAACATATACTGACGATATTATTAACGATTCGTTAATGGATTTATACATGCTATTTAATAATGTGATAATACGTTCTTGATGTTTTAATTTCTGTGCACTTGTTTTTATAAACATAGTACTTAGTAGTTTTATAAACTTAATAAAGCAAAAATATATCGAAAAATTCCTTATTTCGCTAATGGTTTTTGTAGCAATGTATTTTTTGTCTATAATTTCCATATTTTTCATTCTATTATCATTTAATTTGGACATACACACGTACGTAAACGTACAATACTAAGGTACTAATAACCAAACTTTGAGAAACACTTACGTTTGAAATTGACACAAAATATTAAATTGCTAGTAGTTTCGCCATAGAGACATTATTTCTTGGAAATATAGAGCTCACTTCCACGAAACCAACAAAGTTACTCTAAGATTTAATGATTTGAATATATGTATAGTTGATTTAGTGATTATTATTATAATTGGTATACGTACCCGGCCTTGGTTTATTGTGATATATTAAGTAAAACTTTACTATTCATTAAAGGTTACTCTCTCAACGTTCACAGGTAAAATGTGTAAATAACGTTTTAGAATTTATATATATAAAAGGACATGTACCTGACTGACTGAGGTAAGACGCACGCACAGCCGTAACTGCTGATGGTAGAAACGTGAAATTTGGACAGATGTTTATTTTCATAATCTGGACATCCACTAAGAAGGGATTTTGAAAAATTTTAACCCTAAAGGGATGAAATAGGGGTTGAAAGTTTGTATGGTTTTTTTTAAATCGGCACCGATTTTAATAAAATTTGAAATTTAGATTCTTAAAAATATTTCATTGAACACGTATTTCATGGTTTTTTAGAATTCACCCCCTAAGGGTTCAAATAAGGGGTTGAAAGTTTATATGGAAAAATCTTCAAATCGCCACTGATTTTTATAAAAATTTATATTCAGGCTGTTAAAAATATTTTATTGAACACGTGTTTCGTTGTTTTTTTAGAATTCACCCCTAAGGGTGCAAATAAGCGGGCGAAGACGCGCGCGCCCCCTAGTATATTATAAAACGGGTGCTAACCTGTGATTTATTGTCAACTGTCATACTACGGATTTGCTTGTATCTAATATTAAATAATTGTCTCCAAATTATAATGATGGGTGATAATTAAAGTTACAAAAAAACTCGACAAGCACGATTCGGGCTCACCCACCGAGGGTTCCGTACGAAAATTGGAGGTCGAGCTTTGTCTGAAATTCAGGCTTAGCTTAGCCAGAGCCCTTTCATCGTATACCTTGAACTTGCGGTTTCAATACCAAATTTTGCCCCACTTATAAGGCTATTTTTTAAAGTTTAACCACAAATGTATAGTTTCTAGATTTTGTCCTGAAATAGTACTACCTGTAGCTGCCAAATTTTATAATTGTAGGTTAACCGGAAGTACCTTATTAACCACCAAATTTTTCTAGTCATTGCGTTTTGAGTGTTGTTCCCTCGAGTGGGGATCGAACCCGCAACCACTGCATTACAATTACACCCTTGTACTCCTGTGCTACGACTGCCTCATAAAAATATTATCTTAAATATTTCACACCCAAGTTGTCCTATTACCTACATTAAATTAAATATCATAAAAAAATACATATTAAATTTTTCTTTTCAAATCAGAGTAATAGTACGAACCAACGAAAAGGAAAAACACACTCGACTGCTGTATATTACAATGTTGCTCTACATGTGGAGGACAAAGCATTGTTCTACATAACATTCTGGATGGTGGATCTTTGCTTTACTTTCCCTTATATTTTCTCAGTTTTAGTACATAAAGTTAAATAAATATACATATATTCTAAATTATTATTTAAATTATTCTAAAAATTCAGGTTCACGCTGTATCCCGCACACTGCAGCATAGGCAGAGGGAACCTAGTGTTAAGACACTCCGTTCCCCACTTTCTGCCGAATTCTGGAGACATTGCGTGTTGAGTGGCAGAATTCAACGCCGCGCTTAGCCTCGACTATAATATATTATATACTTTTACCATTATATCAATCTCTAAAGCTTCTAATTTGAAATAGAAAGAGATCACTAAAATATTATAAATACAAAAGATAAATTATAATTATATAATATTTTTTATATAAATAATCACGTAGGAATAAAAAATATTCAAAGCTAAGTGAATTACAATTTATGCTTAGACTGCTTAGAAGCTTTTATGCTTAAGACCTATTAAAGAAAAGTGTATTTTATAAATAAAACTGTACCTACAGAATTAAAACTGTAACTAACTGAAATATTTATGAAACTTAAGTAAATAACAGACAATATTTTTTACAGGGCCTTCATGGCGTAGAGGCCGGGGGTTCGATCCCCAATCAGAGGGAAAAAATATTATTTATTAATATTTCAATTTCTTCGCTCTGGTAACAAGACAAAGCGCGGCGATGAGTTCCGAAACTCAACACGCCTCAGAAATTCAGCGTAAACGGAGTGTCTTAACACTAGATTCTATTCGACTATGATAACTATTGTCTATTTGATTCATTTGTTCTAACTTTCATTCTGACGGAAACTTACACCGATATTGTACAAACGAGTTCTGTGCAAGCTAGGATAAGTTTTGAATATTAAATACAATATATACTTTTAAAGTGAACTTATGCGAAGCGGATATTACTTTAATTTTCATTAAATATTTTTTTAAACAAAAAAAATATGCTTAGATATTTTTTTTCATTATTTTAATAATGTAGATTTTTTAGGGGTAATGGGTGAACCTTCTTTACCTCTAGCGAGAGGCAGCCAGGGAGAACAAAGCGCCAAGCGCTTTTATGTTTATTATTTTTTATAAGGCATCGTAGCGCAGGGGCACACGTGCAACTGTCAGCGGTTGTGAGTTTGATTTGGGAATTAATTAATAAGCATTATTATTAAATATTTTAACCGAAGCTATGGTAACCAGACTAAGCGATGCGTTGAGTTCCGCCACTCAACACGCAATACCTCCAGAATTCGGCGGTAAGTTGAAAACGGTAGTGTCTTAATGGGAACAGAGTGTCGTAACACTTAGATCCCAGGTTACCACTGCTTACCCTGCTGTGTGCGACAGATAGCGTGAAGCTGATAATAAAAACTCAATATATGTTATATTTCTTATACTAAATAGAAATGTTATAATCTATAGACGGTGTGAGAGTTGCGATGAAAGTGAAACTACAGCGTTGCTAGAGGTCGGTCGGTATCAAGGTCAAAGGGTAGCGGGTGCACGTAGCCGCTATGTAGGTCGACTCTGTGTCGAACTGACGATGTAAGACATTTTTACATTATATTTGTAAATCGTTGTTATTTTTGGATTTATCTCCATTTGAATAGCGGTTAGCTAGGAGAAAATATTGTGGTGTAATATATAAAAATATTATTTCTTGAGTTTGATTACCAAAAAAATCTATCAGCTTTAAATGTGTAAAAATATCTTTATGATAAACACAGTGAAATTAATAAACAACTTTTAATATAATTGAGATCATATTTTCAAATATTTTTTTAATAAATACTATATTATTTTATTATTTTTAATATTTTTTTTTACAATGAACAACTGAGCAAGTAATACAAATAGGATTGTTGAGCATCAACAACATCAAGACAGGCTATTATAATAATAAATTACATACTCGTTAATCTGAAGAGTTTTTGCAAATTTATCAATGTTATCTTAGGGATTTTAAATATTTCAAGCCAGAGTGGCTTTTTTTTGGATAATAAAAGTGAAACAATTTTATTTTTAGTAGAAAGTGGGAAACACAGTGTCTTAACACTAGGCCTCCTCTGCCTAACCTGGTAAATGCGAGATGTTATGAAAGTCTATAAAAAAATATTATATGAATTAGGCCACTGTCACATAGTGAGACAGCAGTTGACTGTAAGCGTGATGATAGTGTGTTCTTTAACTTCCATGCTCAGGTATAGATATAGACAAAGCGCGGTGCTAAGTTCCACTACTCATCACGTATTATCTCGAATTCAGGTCAAAAGCAGAGATAGAAATGTCTTGACAAACGATCAACTCTAATCTACAGTATTGATTAATAAGATTATTATATCTTTTATTCATTATACAATGAAGACTCGACGAGATTTTGATAAAAGAAAGCTATCTTCTAAATCGTGACACAAATTTATCTTTTAAAGAAACCTTATCTACCATCTATTGTCTTTAAGCTTTTTATATTATATTAATTGAAAAATAAATTAAACTCATATTATTTTGGTTCCTGTACGAATTTTTACATAATATACTATTTCCGATTTGTACCTAAGTTCTACCATCCTGTACGCCATATTTTAAAATAGGCTTAAAACCTAATAAGAGCTAGATCTAAGCATAAAGATACCTGTACATTTAAATATGAACCTGCACCTGATAATATGTATAATTTTGTGAACCTAATGGTTCACATACTTATTTAATAATAAGAAATAAATATTATTTGTTTCAGATTTACGCCATGATTTGCGTGATCTCTCAATTTCAAGAATATCTTGCGGGAAGAGGCACTGCAGCATTCGACTATTCCGATAGGGTAAATTGATTTTAAATTACTTCATATTTAAACATATTTCAAGCTTTTATTTTTGTTTCTTTCTATGGAGCTTTATATTTTGATAACTAAAAGTATAAGAATACGTTAAATAATATACAGTTTCATGAATTCTTTGCAAATTGATATTAATAATTGAATTGTTTGAGGCCAGTCGTGGCGCAGGGACACTGTGACTGTAAAAGTGACTAGTTGTGGGTTCGATCCCCACTCGAGGACATGAAATATTTACTAAAATTTACATTTTCCATTTCTTCGCTCTGGTGTCGAGCTGCTGTGTGCGGGATATGATTTTTGATTTTGAATTGTTGTTATAGAAGAAGTACGAGATTAAAAAATTCTAAACATAAATCACTTTTATATTTACATAAAAGATTGACAGGATATTACTTCCTTGGAGATAGAAATAAGCTATTGCGCTTAAATATACCTACTAATAAATCAACTCAATTTATTTGACAATTACATAATGAAAGAAAGGTAAAGAAAAAACGTCTAACGACGTCAAGGCTATTTGTTGAATAAACTAGAAAACATAACTGACAGGTTTAAAACCCATCTTCTCAGAATTCTTATTTGTACCAAAAAGCGAGCTAGCAATAAACGACGTTTTGTATTAAATACATGGCACTATTTAAATATACCTACATTAAACCTGCTCTAAAACCATACTGAAAAATTTAATAAAAAATATAATTATATCTGTCAATACTATAAAAAGCATTTGGTTTTGATATGCAATAGGCAACAATAACTTTTGCGGTAATAGAACAAGAGCCGGTGGAAGTCAGACTTTAGTTATTTAATAAAACCTGAAAGTTTCTCTGCGCACACACCCAACATTGGTAAGCACGGTCAGGAAAAATGAAATTTGAATGGCGGTTAATTTGTAAATTAGGTGTTTAAACAACTATTCAATTTTGTTAAACTAGACGCCCCAATTTTTTATATTATATTAGAAATTGCATTATTCGTTGCCAGACTTTTAGCACGATTTTAATTCCCTGCCAGATAGAGACTCCTAAACTATAATAATTTACAAATAAACTTTCATTATAGTATACAAGTTAAATATTATACTATTAAGAGATGATATTTCAGTTGTTAAACACTTTTATTGGTTTGTTCGTCATGTCAGACTGATTGAAAGTCTATTGTGGGTGATCTGAGGCGTATATATGTCACCGTTAGATTATAAAAACCGTCAGTGCATAATTTTACACATTCGCTAAACGAGAAATTGTAAACTATCGAAAAATTGTGAAGCTATATTGTCAAATGCAAAAATTCACCATAGAATTCAAAAACTACTACAGTCGGCTCAATATATGTAAATAGTAAAAAATATAATTTATGTACTAACGCCACCGCAGCTACAGATTAGGCAATTTTATTAATGTAGGGTAGATTGGATTGTGTTAGAAATAACTAACTCAACCTAACCGAACCTGCATTAAAATACCCGTACCTGCGGAAGTGTTAGTACGTAAATACCAAAGTCACAGTATTATAATCTTAATTGTTTATTTTTTCATTTTCAAATATATTAAAAAAAAAAATCTCAATACAACATACTTTATACACACATAATAAATAACATTTAATTTTATTGACACCTTTTTAGCTTCTTAGCTCACCTGGCCTAGCTCCAATAAAAAGTTATTGAAAAAAATCTCAAGATGATTTGTGTTGGGATTTTGGCAGAATTTAGAGTATTTTTAAAATTAATAACTAATGTGAAGAAAACTGGTAGGAAGGACACAAAAATTAAATTGCAATTTTGCTTTTTTTATGTAGTATATATATCCTGTGCCACATCTAGTCAAGACTCAAAAAAAATTTTTTTGGAAAATATTTTCGGTTAATAAATATATAAAAACGATAGAAAATGTAATAATTAAATTCAAATTCATAATTAAATTCAAATTCATAATTAAATTCAAATTCAATTGCGAAATATTATTTTTCCAATAGACATTTGCAAGCACTTTCAAATCGTCGAATGAACATAAAGCTGTAGTCGGCTCGAATGGCAGTTCTGCTGAGAACAGCTGATAAGAAACTCAACAGTTGCTCTTACGATTTCATTGCACAATATAATAATACAACGGTAGCTATAATGCATGAAATTTAAATAATTTTAATTAAACACATTTTATCCTACAAACATTCTTCGATAGTGCAATAAGCTCTTCTTATTCAGTTTTTTTTACGATCACTTTAAATTTCTGCAGTGACAAATTAAAACTACATTGCGAAATACTATTATAGACACATATATTCATATCCATAAACTCTTTAAATTACATCTGCCTTTTTACATTATTTATATAATTTTTAATGAAATAGGTTCACCGGCAGCTCTAGATAGATCTTTCAGTTGCAATCGTAAATGAATTGTGATAAACGCAGTCAGTATTTTTTTACAATATATACAATGTCAGTATAATTGACATTGATACCGCTCGACTTAAATATGTTCATTGATTTATATACAGTTTCAGGCTTTTGATCGTAATTAATTGTGCTTTATATATATGCTATAACCACCTTGTAAAATTGAGCTTTTACAGTGTTATTTATTCTGCATCTGCTATTAAAGTATATCTGTACTGTTTGACACAATGCTCATTTGAAAATTCAAACCATATATCAACTAGAAAAATGGCAGAGCTGCAAGAAAATGGCCAATACTATTTCAAATGGTTTGAAAAGGATCAGTTATCGAACTATATCAGTAATTCTTTAAAAACTCAATAAGGTATTTAATTATTATGCCAAATTATTGTACATGATTTTGTCAATTTTCATAATTGTATTAATCTGACTATTTTTTACAAAAACTATAACTGATATTTAGAACGAATAAACGATGAGGCCAAGGACTGTAAATTATAACAACGATATAAATTATAAATTTAATTAATTACTTATTTGTGTAAAACTTTTATAATCTAATATCAAAATAAATGTATTTTACTTATTGTACGAACTCTACAGTTCCCTTCTATAATAAATAATTAAAATTTTAGATCAAATTAACAAACCTTAAAAATATTGTGGTACAAACAACAATCTTAGACAATATTTTTTTAATAATTTATTTATAAGTCATAAAATTACTATATAATGATTTTTTATACACCCTAGAAAATATAATATTGTATAAATGAAAGACTGCTGCGTTTTCATTTTCTATATTACAAAGTGCTCCCGCAAAGCGCCTATGATGAATATTATAAAAGCAAATTAGCATTTTTTTTTCAATTTTTGTCTTGAAGAAGTTGTGAGAAGTGTACCCAATAAAGTGTATTTGAATTGTTCTCTAAATACTGCCAAAATTCTAATACAGAGCAACCTAAGATTTATATCAAGAAGTCTTCTCTTTTAACCGACATCTGTAAGAAAAGGAGCTAATCAATTCGACTGTTTTTTTTTATGTTTGTTACCTCAGAACTTTTGACTGGGTGAAGCGATTATGATAATGATGGGATGGGTTGAAATTAAACAAGTTTGTTTTTTTTTTTCAACCAATTTCCAAAAAGAGGATGTCCTCATTTTCAACTGACTTCAAAATACGGGGAGGTTTCCAATTAGCCCGAATATTTTTTATGTATGTTCTTGTCCATATGCCAAAATGTTAGTATGTAAAAAATATTACCTAATGAAGATTGAAATTTTACATAGCACAACCACTACCTATTCGTTTCGTTCGAATATTTTTTAAGGTCTATCCATGACTTAAAATCGTCAAATAAATATATTATAATTTATTAGGGTTTAGGGGTCTGGTAAGGGAGTAAAATCTTGTTAAGTATTTGGCAACGAATAACGTAATTTCTGATATAATTCTCAAAAAATATTAAAATGTGGGCTTTATACTTTGACGAAATTAAGGTATTATTTTATATACATCAAAACGTAAATTATCTGCCAAAGTAAATTTCATATTTTTAACATTTTTAAAGTGTTAATCCACACTTAGGAAAGAAAAATACTTATTTAGAAAACGTATAAAAATTTGAAC
Organism: Heliconius erato x Heliconius himera; assembly: GCA_013421005.1. NCBI lineage: Eukaryota > Metazoa > Arthropoda > Insecta > Lepidoptera > Nymphalidae > Heliconius > Heliconius erato x Heliconius himera. Next base: position 26,155 of record JAATLQ010035358.1, read on the forward strand.
GTAACGGGACTCGAACCCGCGCCTCCTCCTGTTTTCTAAATAAGTATATTTTTCATACTACCTGATCGTACCTACCAGTGTTGGATGTATGTGCAGAAAAACTTTCTTTATAGCATAAATAAAATCGATATTCATATAATTATACTATACAAATAAAGAAATTTGTATAGCTTTCTAGATAACAGGCAACTATACATGCTTCATTAAACAACTTAGTGGAAACAGACGTTGAGAATAGATTGAATCTTCAATAGTTTTATAATAGGATGAAGGCAGTAGAAAATTGTGAAGAGAGAATAAAATCTTAAAATTTTCTTATAGTCGACAGTACATGCGAGTGTATTGAAGTTTGAATTAATATATTTTTTATATATATTTAATATACTAAGCACTTTGACTGTGAATTGTGACTGATAAAATATATTTTCTATTATAATATTTATTGTCAGTGTACAATAAGTAAGTAATACAATAGAAAATAGAGTATTTTACATAAGCTAGAGCTTTCCTGTATGGTTCCGTTTTGTACATTTTTGACAATGGTATCTGTGAGAAAATGACATAAGTCTCAAAATTGCTGAGAACTCAGCATTAGGTACGTGCGCGACAAATGGACGAATAACTCAATATCAAGCTTACCGACTTTGATGATTCTTTTTTTATTGGAAAGGATACACTTCAAGCTTAATTTGATGAAATTTTGGTTAGGTTCTGATTATGGGATGGGTTGAAATTAAACAAATTAGTTTTTTTATTCATTCCAAAACGAGGATGGCCTCTAGGAAATAAAATAAGAGTTAAGCATAAGATTAACCCACATGATCCGATTTAACATACGATAATTAATGGCTTATTATACTTTAAATGAAAGGAACGGTCAAAAAGTTGAAGCCAGACGTGGCGCAGTGGCACAAAGTGAGACTGTTAAATTAACTGGTTGTGGATTCGATCTCCACTCGAGGAAATGAAATATTTATTTAATTATGTAATATTTTCATTTCATCGCTCTGGTGTAGAGACAAAAACGCGGCGCTAAGTTACGCCATGCGCGCCACGCAATACGCAATGCCTCCAGAATTCGGCTGACAGTAGGGAACAGTGTCTTAACACAAATCCCTCTACCTACCCTGCTATGGCCGGGATACAGCGTGAAGCTGATTTATTTTATTTTATTCAAAAGGAATTTAATGCAATTTTGTAAAATTTTAAAGACCAATATGGTATGAATATCGAAATTTAATTTATTATTAAAAACAAAGTAAATATTTGATTCTCAGTCTCTTACTTAAAGTTATCTTAAATATTTAATGTAGATAGTAAAGTTTGAGAGTTAAAATAACGTTAGTCAAGAAAGTTTAAAATTATAAGTAAGTTTTATTTACCACCGTTATGATGAAGTTCAAATATAACTTTAACTATTAATAAAAAAATTAAAATTCAGCTTCACACTGTACCCTGCGCACACGGCAGGGTAGGCAGGGGGAACCTAACGTTAAGACACTCCGTTCCCCACTTACTCTACTTGACACCAGAGTGAAGAAATGAAAATATAAATATAAATAAACACTCCATTTCCTCGAGTGGGGAACGAATCTACAACCAGTCGCATTTACAATCACACTTTGTGCCACTGCGCCACGAATGGCCTCAACCTTTTGAATGTTAATTTCATTTATAGTTGAATAAGTCATTAATTATCGTATGTAAAAGCGGATCGTCGGATTTGGTTAAATCTTAGTTATATAGATAACTAACTATTGATCGACTTAAATTAAGTCGGTCGGTTAAAATGTCAATCCAGACAAATGGCGTCGATTGCGCGTATTCCCCATATACATATAGTGTACTCTTGTATCAAATCATTAACTTTCGGCTAAAACCGGGACAGGTGCTTTTCGGAAAAAACTAATAATATAACTAATCGCTTTAATCCTGTATGTTATATCATTATTTCCTTTGTTTCACTTATCAATTTCAAATTTTGCGGAATTTAACTTTTCCCATACATAGGGTGAAATCCGGATAGCAGCTGCACTTTTCAAAAAAGCGTATTGCGTGAAGCTCTTGCCAAGTATGCCAAGATAGTCCTGGCCAGCATTTGCTGCCATATAAAAGCCATTATCGGATTATGTTCTTGTACATCAGCCCCTTGAGCTTTCGTGGTATTCTGGCCCAGTCAGCGCCTATTCAGCCATAGATATCGTAATCATATAAGTTACGAAATGAACACAATAGCGATCGATTCATAGTCAAAATCATTCATTTTTGTTACTACAGCCGACAATTGCTTCAGTTATCCAACAAAAATGTACATAAAACTGTTTTACTGCAGTAACTTTCACAAAGTAAA
>JAATLQ010035359.1:0-19198 GCA_013421005.1 Heliconius erato x Heliconius himera
CGCACACAGCACGGCAGGCAGAGGGAACCTAGTGTTAAGACACTCCGTTCCCCACTTTCTGCCGAATTCTGGAGGCATTGCGTGTTGAGTGGCAGAACTCAACGCCGCGCTTAACCTCGACACCAAAGCGAAGAAATGGAAATATAAATTTAAGTAAATATTTCATCTCCTCGAGCGGGGATCGAACCCACAACCAGTCAGGATCAATCATAGAATAAACCTAATATTATTAAAAAAAAACAAAATATTTTTTAATAAACAGCTTATTACCCTAATTTGAACTTAGAGAAATTAAATTTAAGGGAACATAGATATAGTATAGTGACGTAAGGAAAAAAATTGTACAAGCTACATTTTTACTATTCATAGATGATGAAACATTCGCTAAAATGGAGTCTCCAATATTTATTAAGTGGTAGTCTAATTCCATTACGTAGTCTTCATACGTCAGTTTCTTGTAAAGAAAAGTTCAGTTTTGTTTTGTTTTTCTTTTGCGGTATTTTGTTATATATAATAATATTCAAAACTGCCCCCCTTATTTTGTTCAAAGCTGCCTCAGTAGTATTTGAAAAATTAAAAACGTTTCTTTTTCAAGTAAAAGTTAAAAAATTGTATTAATTTCTAGTTTATTGCATGATATATGAAAAATTCTAACTAAAAGAGGAAAAAGTAAAACCATATACCATGAATTGGATCCCTGCGATCCTTACGCATTTATTTAAAAATGTATAAAATTTTACTCAAAATCAAACACTCCTCGTAACTCAACCACGGGCTCTCATATATCAGCAGTGACAAGTGACACGTGTGCAGGTTAGTGCTGCCACTACTCAAAAAAAATCTAACAAAATTTCTTTTTAAAATAGCTCTGTTAACACATATTTTCAAAGGTGCCCCTGTTCTAAGCTGCCCCCCTCTCCCCTATATAATAAATATAATGTGATAATTCGAAGTCTATCATGGCACGATCTTTTAGGATCGAATTTCTTATAAAGGCAATATATGTGTAGGAGCGACACATATTGTAGATCCAAGTGATCTTTGACCAATATTATAATATTGAATGTTGCTTGACGTCGCCGAAGCTGACGTGATGGGCTTATGCGAACTGTTATAGCGACATTAACTATGTCGTGGCTGACGCCGTCTCGCAGTACGCTCGCGGTACGTAAGCAATGCCTGTAAGGCGTTGGTCATTGACATATTTTATACCACGTCTATGACTTGGTATACGACTAGTAGGTGTGTGGTGCTGTTATGTCCCAGCTCCGGTGTATGTAGTAGTGTCCGCCTGTCTCATACGGGTGTGTGGTGCTATTTTATGTCCTGGAACTCTGGTGTATGTAGTAGTGTCCGCCTACGGTTCGAGACACGACTGTGGGGTGTGTGCCGTGCGTTTATTTAACATATCGGCCGCCTTGCGGTAGTGCGTTCGTTCCAACGACTTATCTCACAAATCAATCAACATCACGAATCACTATTCTAATAGAATCTTAATATTTACAAGCGTAACAAGTACCTTCGGAAAGATCACACACAAACGTCTCGGAGGGTTCAACGATGACTGTAAAGCCACGGTCTGGTCGGAATCCACGGTGTAGGGGCGGGGCGGTGCCCGTACTCTTTCTTCCTTTTATTATAACTAGTTCGCAGTTATAGTGGAGAGGAAGATAGGACGCGCTCTTGGCTTATCTTCGGACGAGCTTCGAGTTATGACAATGTTATATTGTCGAGTCAGCAGTTATCTAAATAACTGACACAAGAACAACTTCTGATGGCAAATATCTTATTAAAGCGATACCTTCTAATGGCATAATATGAAATTCTTAACACTTTTTCCTCTGAATCTCTAAAAGATTTTGGGTTCTTCACGATCACAACTATAAAGAGTACTAACCACTAGACACACCACGAGCCAAGGCATTATTTATTAAATAATATTTTAAAAGGTGTTTGGGATATCAGTTACAATTGGTAATGGTGGATTGAGATATAATTCAGTATATTTGGTGCAAAACGAACTAGAACTAGCCGGTTATTACAGGCTTTCAGTACATATTTATCAATTTCAGTCATTATATGTAATTTATTGAGCTATTTATGGTCATGGATGACTAAGGTTTATAGATTAAGGTGTAATAAAATGTGGTGTGGTGTGACAAAATGTATTTTTCCGGAATACGGTTACTTTCAAACTGAGTGATAAAGTGCGGTGTTAAATTTCGCCGCTCAACATATACAAACTGTTGCGTCTACAGACACACGCTTGCGTCCCTCTATCTCCTCTATGGAACGGTAATGATTCATTATGAACGACAAATGAGCGGGCGTTTTATATTTAGCACTATATTTGATTGCGACGAGCGCTGTGTAATAAATATGCCTATAGAAGTAGATTACGATTTTACTGATATTATTCGAAAGCAGTCAAGTGTGAGTCGGACTCTCCCACCGAGAGTTCCGTCCCAATCTCAGGATTGTAGTTTAACCTAAAAAAATTGACTACCTTCACTATGAGGGACTATGTATGCACTCATTTTGTATTAAATTAACTAGAAATATAAGTTTTAGCTTAGGTTAGGCTGGTTTCTATGGAATACCTATAAATTTTCGCATTTTTTTCATTATTTATATTATATGTTTTCACTTCGAGCCAAATTTCATAACCGTAGGTCCAATGCAAGTACCATATATTGTGATTATGCGTCGAATTTCAAAAAACATGCAGCAAATACGATATATAAATCTACATATCTTTTAATTGGCAAACGTCGGTGTTGAGATCCGCCACTAAACACGTAATGCGTGAAGCTCCAAAAAAATTAAATAATGTCGACTAAGACCTTGTAGGTTACCTAAATGTTACCTAAATGAAATTTTCAAGGATGCTCCGTTATCTAACGTACACTCACATAAAGTTTGTCACCAATTCGAGAGTGCGCTGCTTTCAAATAATATACTGACAATGTGACAATAGCGTTTTCGTTAATGTGCAAAGTTACGAAGTTATTCTTGAAATACGAGTAGAGTATCGCTTAGGATTGGTGTCGAATGTTAGTAGTAGTGTATTTGAAAATTAGATTTTGCGGTAATAAAATAACATTAAAATTTTGTAAAAATAGTTTTTGTAATAAACTTTTATATTTACTTTTATGTTATAAAATACCAGTGACATTGCCTTTTCTAAATTCCCTTTATAGTCTAAGGGGTTTCTTTTTCTGTAGATATGGATAATATTCAGGTAAATAATTTACTTCATAATTTACTGATGTAGGCCTAGATGCGTGTTAAAGATTAATGAACAAAGGATCAAGTTAATCACCCGGATCATCCGCGAATGAAAGACACCTTAATTATATGAGAATTTTTAATAAATTTTTATATTTTCATTTCTTCGTTCTGGTGTCGAGTCTAGCGCGGGATTGAGTTACGCCACTCAACACGCTATACTTCCAGAATTCCCCCCTCCTATCCCCTCTGCCTACGATGCTATATGAAAAAAAAGGGCAGCGTAATACTCCGTTACTCTATAGTCAATACGCAATTACTTTACTAAAATGTATAAATGACATCTACGTGATTTTAGTTATGTTGTCTTCGCATACCTGAATAAAAAAATATGTATGAAAAAAGTCCAATTACCTAATTAGATTTGAATACTGTGAACAGCAATCTTTTGGACACATGAGATTTTGTAATAAAAATATATTTTATAAAAAAGAACGTATACGTTTTTTAAATATATTAAAAAAAAATGCATTCTCTCTTGCCAAATGATAACTCGAAGGAATTATCTTGGAGTAGCGGAAATTTGTAAAAAAAATCTCCCTATAGAAATGCTAACAACATAAATCAGTCGTAACTAGCATATTAGAATTTCGACATAGCTCGAGGAGTAGGTACGTATGGCCTAGAAGTCAGAGCGCTCAGACGGTTTGCAAAGAGGCGCGGGTTTAAATTCCGCTACGTTAATTAGGGTTCCGTACCTTTTTAAGAAAAAAAATCTTTATAAGATGACGGACAATAAAGTATGGTCCGTCATTTTGTTTATCTGTCTGTCTGTCTATCTATGTGTCTGTCTGTCTGTCAAGACCCTTTATCTCAGGAACGCTCGCAGATATTGAGTTGAAATTCAAACAATGTTTTCAGATGTACGGATTCCTAATAAAAAACCTATTTCTATATTTTCTTAAAAAAAAGATATGGCCGTTTGTATCGCAAAAACGCGTATTTCGACAATATCAAGTTGACCTAGAATTATGAAATTTGGCAACTACCATCTACTGGTAGTAAGTACTAGTTTAGAAAAAAATCTGAATACTAATGTATAGTTGTGTGTTGTGGTTAAATCCAAAAAAATAAAAGGCTTAAAAAGGAGGAAAATGTGGTATTAAAGCCGCAAGTTCAAGTGAGGTATCAAATGAAAGGGCCTTGGCTAGGCTAAGCCTGAATTTCAGAAAAAGACCTCCAATTTTATACGGAACCCTCGGGGGTCAAGCCCGAGCCCTTGTGCTAAGTGTAGAATAACACTTTAAAAATTTCAAAAATAGTTTCCAACATATTATTCAATAGAATAACAATACGAATCCATAATACAAAATATTATTAAGCCTGTCCACAATGTAGGTACCTTTATAAGTACCTATAACAAATGCCTCACTACAGTACGCGAGGTACCGACGCTGCACAGTACTGAGATATTAATGGAATATCGATGTTCTCAGAAACTACTTCTGAAACAATATTCTGAACTGAGTGTCCATAATTGATGGCGTTCCAAAGAAATCACAATTTCAACGGCTGAATAGACCTTATACTCTATATAGTGGAAACCGGTCATGCTAGGATAAAATTGCTTTATCTTAATAAATTTAGGTAGATTACTATGTTTCGTTATGAGCTTACCAATGTTAAATTTTCTTTCTTATAAATACTATAAAGTTGGAAAACGTAATGGTGTTCCTTGGAAGCGACGTTTTCTTTAAACATATAAAATCAATTAGAGGGTGGCGCCATAAGAGCGGTCACAGGTCTTGAAGTCGCACACTTCAGAACTACCTCGACAAAGTGGTTTTCTCTTTAGTGTGGGATAGATAACGCTTTTAACGAGATAATATGAGGAAATTGGAAGAAAAAAACTGACGAAATAAAAAAAAAAATATATTATTTTAATTTCCAACATCTTTATACTTGTGTTTATAAAAAAAATAGTTTAATTGGTTTACAGTTTGGACATTTTTCTAAGACCTTTTACTGTATGACATTTTTATTACTTTAATGAATATGCTATTAATACCAATTGTTATTTTATTAGAACACGTTGTGATTGTCTTTAATTGGTAAAACATTTAGTCTGTAAATAGAACTCGATGTGATTTGACCATGTTGTAATGTCTCTTCTGTTGACGATCCTAAATAAATAAACTCTTTTCCTTATGGATGAGGAGTCAAATTAAGCCAGTCGGGACGAATAGTTATACAAACTGAAAGTTCCTGTGTTCCATATTCATAATTTTCGATAACGAAACAAAAATCTGGCTGTCATCGGCTCCTCCTCTATTACTTTCAAGACACATCTTCACACAGCGATTTGAGTTGTGGACATCAAGGCCGCTATTTGTCTAATAAAGCGGAGAAAAGAAAATAATTTAAATCCAACGCAGTTATTATTACTCATGTATAGCGTGATAAAAAATAGAAACTGTTTTTATTTTATAATTATTTCCCCGAGATAAATGTACCTAAAATAAAAATTAGCGGGCGAGAGCAGAATGCTTTAAAACTTTTTCTCTGCTCCTGCCAAATGTGAATAAAATAAAAAATCCCCGAGATGGTATCAAGTCCACGACCATCGCGTTAACAGTCAGACCCTGTCACACTGCGCTATGACGGCCGAAGTAATAAATAATAGTAATACATGTAGTTATTATTTAATACTGTTATAAATGAAATATTTATTATTCGGGTAACGTTCACAAATAAAATGACATACAGTTAACCAATCAGTGTGTGTTGTCTGTCACGCCTACTCACGTTTTATTACTATTTAATGACTGTCATTTACAGTGATGTTTGTATTTAAAGGATTTTTTATGTATCCGTATCCGTAACCGTTTTAATGTATATCGTGTAATTGACATGGTATAATTTTTTTTAAAAGCTAAGCTAAATCTGGTGAGTTAGTCTTATCTATAATCTATTCGGGGAGCCGTTATTTTATAGGGAAAATAATTATGAAAGTAATACGCTGATAGCACTGTAAATAATACTATATGTATAAACAAAGGTTTGTAGAATTTATACAGACCTTTAAGACTTATTAAAAATCGAATAATTATGTCTTTGTCTCATGTCCAAATGAATAGAATGTAGTGAACCATTTCAACAGATTTTCAAAGAGTGTTTATTTTATATTCTTGCATCATTTTTATTTGTACTCTCAACACGCAATGCCTCGAGAAAGCGGCAGAAAGTGGAGAACTGAAGTGTCTTAATGGAACGCTTAACCCCAGGTTCCCTCTGCCTATTCTGCTATGTGCTGGATAAATAAAAATGTCTCTAAAATAAATTTGTGGCTGTCTCTCCTGTTCCGTTTTTGAAATATCCGGTCTCCGCATGTTATAATTTTTTAAGTCGTTTATTTTATCAGAGTTTTAAATATTTTAAATATTCAATATAAATGATAGAGAATGAGCTTGTCCAGTATATATACTGAAAATAAATTTTCACTAAATAAAAATTTGTAACTGTATTTTATTTACAAAATTGGATATTTTCAAGAAAATTGCATCTAAATTGTATGTAAAAATTGCCTATAAAAGTAGTTACTGGCGTGTCCTGTAGACACTGTAACGTTACTTTATTTACATCGAGATAAGAAACGCTTGGGGTTATTCTTATCTTCAAATTAATCAATCAAAATATGACAACAAGAAATTCTTGTTGCCATATTGGATGCATGTAAATATCAATCAGTACAGTGCACTGGTTTGTGAATGAACGTGCCTTGGACACAAATATTAAATGAATTCAAATCAGCTTCACGCTGTATCCCACTTTATAACCATATATTCCCCACTTTCCTCCAAGTTCTGTAGGCATTGTGTGTTGAGTGGCGGAACTCAACGCCGCGCTTTGCCTCGACACCAGAGCGAAGAAATGAAAATATAAATATTTCTTTTCCTCCAGTGGGGTTCGAACCCACAACCAGTCGATTCAGACATCCAGTCACACTTTGTGCCCCTGCGCCACGACTGGCCTCAAATATAAATGCAGTAATCTGCAATTAAAATGTTAATAAGTTATATTATTTGAGGTCAGTCGTGGCGCAGGGGCACAAATGTGCTGCTGTACACATTACAGGTTGAGAGTTTGATTCCTACTCGAGAAAATTAAATATTGTCATTTTCCGTTAGTCAATACTAGCGTTTACAGTCGTAAGCTTTCTCCACTGCCAACTAATATTTACTTATAGACCCCGTTCTCCATTAAAAATATATAATCTATCGATTTAATTTATATATATGTAAGTAAAAATAAAAAAGATTAAATTTAAATTCTAACATTTAGTGTTAGGCTTCGTGAACTGTGATGCGACGTGAGTTTATACAGCGGCCGCTCGGTTACAACTCCTTTGTTAACGCAACCTGAATTTGAATGACCTACATACAAAAATCATGTTGAAATATCCTGTGAAATTATATATTTTTTATGTTCAATGGCGGAGACTAAAATGATCACTTAAAAAAACCGATTATAATATTTAGAATATCTAGCTAAATATACACACTGCAGTGTTTTAATAAAGCAAAATAAAAAAAAATGCTCTTAAAATCATTTTAATTTTACTGTAGCCGTTTTTAATATATAATGAACACATAATAACGTACGGAGAAGGCAACGTGCGATATAAAGTTACAAGATATGCGACGTCAATTTACTCTTCGCACATGATTTAATTCACTGTCGCGATACACAGAATTATGACAGTGAGTGTCTCTACATACATAGAGGCCCGTAGTGGCCTGGTGGTACATAGTGTGACCGTGAGGTACTGTGAGCGTCATTTCTGATAGCTTTCGTGTCGACTCTTTCACTTCACTCATGATCAAAAGAGTACTGTAGCAAGCACAGCCTGGCTATCAACTAGTAACTGCTTCTGGTATTTTCCGTTACGTTTTTATGTCATTTTCTGCTGTTTCATCAAAATAACAGTGTCTCAACATTAGATTCCCTCTGCCTAGTCTACTTAATGCGGGATACAACGTGAAGCTAAAAAAATATTCATAGAAGACATACTCTGAGCACATTTGGTTAAGTCGCCTGAAATGAGATTTGGTCGACAATTTAGCTTTACCTCCACGTGGGTGACCTGACGCTAACGAAATTAAATCTGTGTTTCATATTAACGTTTGAGCACGGATAAGGGGCAGTTTGAACATACTCGTATAGGGCCAAGCGATGATAGTAGATTAATTCTGTTTTAATACAACATTTGTAGTATTTGGAGGGAGTCTTTCAACTGTCAACGCGACAGGTTGTGGGTTCGATTCCCACTCAAGGAAATGCTGTATTTAATATTTCCATTTCCTTAACACGCAATGTATCCAGAATTCCGGAACGCATCGGGGAACGGTATGGTCTTATTGGAAACTACTATGTGCAGGATACAACGTGAAACAAAAAAAAATGTATACTTAATTTGCTCAGTGTGGGTGCATAAAGTACAGAATTGGTATCTGTCCCAGATTGCAATGTATTACAGTAGAATTATCACTGGAACTCCTCTACCTATACAGGAAAATGCGTAAATTCCAATATTATAAATGCCAAACCTTCGACCTTCGCTATCTGGTTCTCAATTATGTAGAGTGCTGAATGTGTTTGAATGAATGTATATTGATATTGTATATACATATGTTTTGGCCAGTATTAAACAGAGACCAGTCGTGGCGCAGGGGTACAAGTGTGTGACTGTAAACGCGACTGGTTGTGGGCTATTTAAATTCATATTTTAATTTTTTTGCGGCGTTGAATTCCGGCACTCAACATACAATGCCTGCAGAATTCCGCAGAAAATGGGGAACGGCGTGTCTTAACACCAAGTTCCAGAGGGAACCTACAGGGTAGATAAAAGTTACGCGATCATCAATACTAGACACTAAAATCCAGCGGAAACACTTCGTCACATTGAGTTATCATGACATGTCTTACGCAAAAAACTTCAACAAACATGTGATAACTTGGATTCATATTATTTATTATTATTATTATTATTCATACATAAAATGTTTAGCCTTCACCTTATAGGATGATGTGACACAACGAAAGTTATCACTTATACAAATTTTAATATGTAGGTAATTGGAAAATCTATGCGCGTAAAAACTTAAATGTACATGTTTTTGTCGATGTTTTTAAATTACGGCTTATTGGAACGGTTGTACTGAATTATTGCTATTCCTTATACATGTATGTCTAAATGAATTTCGAATAGATAGCAACAAGTATGTATACAATTAAAGATTTAAATTTTTATATCATGAAGTCTTTCGTAGACTACATGATTTAAATCAATTTGTATATAAAATATTATTTTTATTTGTTTTACAGTGGTCGATCGGGCAACTGTAGTCAGATGTCGAGTTAATAAAATTCTGCATAATATTGTTAATTGTTAGTCATATTATGTGCAATATACCAAGTACTTGCAGCACATCATTTTAATAGCTAGGTAGGGTGTTACGACACACTGTGTGTTAAGTGGCGGAACTCAACACCGCGCTTACACCAGAGCTAATATATAAATATATTAAAGCCAACAAATACTTAGTTAGTACCAAAAAACTATATGCCCCAAACAGCACACCTTACAACCATAATAAAAAATTTAACATCTGTTCATTTTCGTGAATGCTGCTCTATATCTTTTCTCTTTAGTAACAAGTTGAAATAACGTTCCGTAAGTTTGCAAATGAAAAACACAAGTCTATTCATTCTACGATGTTACAATTTTAAGCGAGTAACCTTTTCTTTCACTGAAACTTAACTTTTTGCCATCTGCGCTAGTTTCAAGGTATTCAGACTTTTCATGTTATGAAATTAATTAAATTATTCGTTAGTACTAATTTACAGTATTTACATTTCTCTTTTCAGCGTAACGTTGTATGAAGCATATACTCGTAGGAGGGTAGGCAGAGCTTGGAGACCTAATGTTAAGACACTCCCTTTCCATTAAGACACTTCCGCTGTCCGTGTCCACTGTCCGTGGCAGAATTCAACGCCGCATTTTATCTCGGTATGAGAGCGACGAAATTAAAATATTAAATAGTAAATTTCAAATGGATGTTTCTTGTGTGCTATTAACATTGGGGGTAATTTGTGGTGTTTGTTATTTACAAGAAATTCTAAGCTTTACTGTAATTTAACGTTCATTGTTTATGTTATTATATTGTATTCAATTCGGACCAAATAATAACAATAAATAACGTTGATTGTAACACGTCAAAGTACAAAGCCATAAAACACATGCTTTTTCAAAACACAAAATCTTGGTAAAAATGTTTAATGAGAACCGATCGATCGACGATCATTTTATTGTAAATGATAGTTAAAAGTCATAAAGTTAAAATTTATTACAAATTTTTACCGCATATAATGTTTTGTTTTGGCTAAACACAGATTGTTATTTGTAATGTAACAAATGATTGTATTTAATTTGAATAAAGATCTAGGCATTATTTTTAAATATGCCTTTTTTAATAAAAAACGTCAATTTTATTACACTTAAGTGTATCACGCAATTTTAGCACATTTAAAAAAAAAATCTCACATAAAAAAATCCGAGTAGACAGATAAGTAGGTACAATAATTACCCAAGTACAGTATAATCACAATAGAACATATTTACGAATGCTAAAGGTTAATACTAGGTTCCTAGGTTCCCCCTGCTTTTTCAGCGCTGCTTTTTGCGTTTTTCAGCGTCACGCTTCCCAAACATAGCAGGGTATGCTATGTTTGGGAAGCGTGACGCTGAAAAACGACTATATTTTATGAATGATTATTCAAGAGACATTGATTATCGACTGGCGCAACTCAACGCTGTCGAGTTTTGTCTAGTAAAATCGGGTAGATGAAAATAATTAAAAATGATCGACCCACTACCACCACGACACAATTTAGATACTTTTCTGCAATGGTATCACGTTTATTCGTATACATAATTATCTTTTTACATATCGTATCTACTTTGCGAGAGCATGAATGGATTTGTTCGAAAACAAAAGTAAATGAAACAAAAGTTAAAAACGTTACCATTGAATACATTTATTCTTGTGTGTATTTGGTTCCGATTCAATGCAAATATTTGATTGAAAACTGACGCACGTGATGACGACACGGTAAGCTGACGACGAGATAACCCCGCTGTGGTATTTGAATTCTTTTTGTGGCTTCTATATTTTTGTTTGTGTACCAAAATTTTATCATAATATCATCATAGACAATCTTACCTACCTTTAAAGATATTTTCTAAAAACTCAATTACTATACGTATGCTTTGCGAAAACCGTTTGACGCTTTGTTTTCTCTGGCTAAATGTGAAGCTGAGAAAAAACATGCTATTTTTCTATATGTGGCTAATGCTTAAAGAAATCTCTAAAAAAACGCCGCGCTTTGCCTCGACATAAGAGCGAAGAAGTGAAAATATAAATATAAATAAATATTTCATTTCCTCGAGTGGGGATTGAACTCACAACCAGTCAATTTTACAGTCATACTCCTGTGCCCCTGCCCCACGATTGGAGAGAATAAATATATATAGATAGTATTATCGATGTATAAAGTTGTTGTCAACGCAGCGCGCGCCATACGGCTTAACTCTGATAGCGAGCGACTGAATCGCAAATATTGATATAGTCGAACGTGAAATACTTTAGGAGGCTTATGTTTCAGTAGCTTATAATGTATGGATATTTACCTCTTTTTTTTAAGGTCAGGGCAAAAGTATTTTCGTATTGTTCATACAAAGGAAAATATTTTTTTAAGTATTTATTTATTTATAAAATGTATGTGCCGTTTTGATCCCTTCTTGTGACAACGTGTCAGTACCGCTGTTAATATGCAACGTGAAGGGTCACGACAAGCGTTTCATTACACCCCCTACAAGTGGCTAATCGACAAAAATGGCCGCTGGTTAATGTAATTCTCTACAACATTTCAGTACGGACGAATAATTTAATTTACAAAAGGTTGATAAAACATTAGCAAATGTACATACAGACGTGATGTCCCTGCAAAAAATTAATTTATTAAAATTCTGTGGGATTCGGTCTCGCACACTACACTGGCTTTTGTACCAATTTCAATATCGTAGGTCATAGGGAAGTACTTATTATATAAAATTTGACAAACTTAAGTTTGTGACCATATGCACTCATTTTGTTTGAAATAAATTATAATTATAATTTTGGAATATTTTTTCTATGAAACCTCTATCATTTTCCACTTTTTGTATTTTTTCCTTCATTTGTATCAGATCTGATAACTGTAGATGTGTAGGGAATTTCATACAAAATGCAGCAAAATCGACGCGTAAAAACTCGTATTTTTTGATTGCGTTCATTCAGAAGCTAGATATTTTTCGAAATATTTTTAACGCCATCTCGAGACAAATGGTCTTCTTGACAGACGGACAGGCAGAAAACAATATTCCGTTTTTATCTTTGAGGTTAATATATAAATTTTACATTTAAATTACAAAAAAAAATTACATTTATAGAATTACTACAAAAATAAAGAGTGAGAACGAATGACGTAATATTACCTTAAAACTTGACGCACAACGCCTATATTGCTTTTCTAATAAAAAGTAAACAACTTAAGCTGAGCCGGCCGTAGTGCAGGGGCACGAGCGTGTGGTTGTAAACGCGACAGGTGGATTCGATTCCCATTCCCATTCGATTCCCTTGAGGCAATGAAACTTTTAATATTTTCAGTTTGTGGCTCTGGATAAGACTTTTTATGCAGTACTTCGTGGCTTAACTTTGAACAAAAGTAAAATCTTAATAACATTTACATAAAGCCTATAATCCACCAAATGTTGCGCACAGACCAAATAATGAGTTACATATTAAAAATTCAACACCGCAGTTAAAGGAAACGTGAACGTTTTGGGACTTTCGGAGGTTTATAAATTAAATAAATTTGATCTACTGTAATGTGGTCGTTACAGCTTGTTAAGAGACAATGCAGTTTTGGAATAATACTGTCGTGATTTGTAGAGTCGTTATCTACATAATACTCGCGGTGCTGTATGTTGCGGTTGTCATATAATTTAGATCTCTTTATTGTATATGGAAAACGGAACTGGTTTAAGACTTTCGATTCTATCTTTGATTTTAACTTTGACTGTATAGTTGTAGACTGGAGATGTTTATTAGTTGGCTATTTCTTTCTTATCCATATTCTATCAGTCAGTTTCTTGAGTGGGGATCGAACCCACAACCAGTCGGTTTTACAGTTACACTTTGTGCCGCTGCGCCACGACTGGCTCAATAATGGTTTGACAAATAAATGTTTTTAAAACCATTGTGGCGCAGTGGATAGTATCTAGTTTAACGCACAGGTTATGAACTCGATCCCCAACCGTGAGAATTAACTTTGACTTTGAACACTAAAATTTGGTTCTCTCTATCTATCTTGTTATATGGACTAAACATCTTTAAATGTTGTAAAAATAAAACGTATACATATAAGTAGTTAATGTTCCACACGACAAAGAGAAATATTGCAAAAGCTACCTTTGAGGTAAAACCGTTGCTTTTCTTAGGATATTTTCTTACTATTTTTTGTACCATTTTCTGCAAGAAAGAAATTACTGCTACTAAAGTGAATGTATTTTATTAACATGCCACCCAAACTCTTTTTTTTTTAATAACCTAATTTGTTATTTTTTATGTTTTTCCTTTATCCCGCTTTATAGCAGTTTGAGAACCGTCGCGTTGAGAACTTAGTATTTAGACATCCTGGTGTTCTCTTTCTGCCGGAATTCGAGATATTCCGTGTTGAGTGTTGGAACTTAACGCCGCGCATTTTGGTATAAAATATTAAAATACAGTACATATATATTATGTGTCGATATGAAATATTAAAACAAAACATATGAAATATTAAAACATTAACGAATTCTACCAATGGAAAGTTTTTACCTGAACTGAGAATTTTTGAATGACCAAAATTTACATGCGACTAACGAACGTTTTGTTAAAAATTCATAAATTACAACGATTTTCATTACGTACGTATAATATATACTATACGATTTTATTACAGAAATGTTTTTTAAAATTATGATTACTATAATGACAAATTTTAAAAATAATTGGAAAAGTAACATGAAACTCAACTAATTATGATTAAATTAAACATATCCATATGGGGACAACATTATGGGTTCAATTCCCATTCAGAGAAATGGAATATAAAAATATTTTCATTTTCTCGCTCTGGAAAAAAAGCAAACGGCATTGAATTCTGCCACTCAACACTCTAGCCTCAAGAATTCAGCGGAAACGGAAGTGTTTTAATGGGAACACAGTGTCTTAACATTAGGTTTCCACGTTCCTTCTTCCTACTCCGTTTTGTGCGGGATACAGCGTGAAGCTAAAAGAACTCAAACATAAATTCTTCTTGTCATTGAACAACAATTAGGTATAAATTGTGTTTAAAAGTATACACATTTTTTTTCTGTACATTCTTAACAAATGAATGGATGAAATGAAGTCTTATTTATTTTGAATTTAAGACCAACGGCCTATAAAATGGTAATGGTGGATTGAGATATAATTCGGTATATTTGTTGCATAACTAACTATAACTAACCGGTTATTACAGGCTTTCAGTACATATTTTCCAATTTCAGTCATTATATGTAATTTATTGAGCTATTAATGGTCATGGGTGACTAAGGGTTACAGATTAAGGTGTAATAAATTGTGGTGGACAAAATGTATTTTTCCGGAATACGGCTACTTTCAAACTGAGTTATAAAATGCGGTGTTAAATTTCGCCGCTCAACATCCACAAACTGTTGCGTTTACAGTCACATGCTTGCGTCCCTCTATCTTCTCTATGGAACGATAATGATTCATTATGAACGACAAATGAGCGGGCGTTTTATATTAAGCACTATATTTGATTGCGACGAGCGCTGTATAATAAATATGCCTATAGACGTAGATTACCATTTTACTGATATTATTCAAAACCGTTCAAGTGTGAGTCGGACTTTCGAACCGATGGTTCCGTTCCAATCTCAAGATTGTAGTTCAACTTGAAAAACTTGACTACCTTCACTTTGAGGGCGTATGCACCCATTTTTTATTAAATTAAGTAGGAATGTATGTTTTAGTATAGTAGTTTATTAATTATATTTTTCTATGGAATACCTATAAATTTTAACTTTTCATATTTTTTTCATTATTTATATTATCAACTTTCACTTCCAGCCAAATTTCATAACTGTAGGACCAAGGCGAGTACCCTATATTGTGATTATGCGTCGATTTTCATAAAACATGCAGCAAAAACGATATATAAAGCTACATATTTTTTAATTGCGTTGACTTAGAAGCTTGTGTTTCTGTGCTCCAAAGGACCGTAGACCTTAATATTTGACAGACGGACAACTAAGTGATCCTATCAAAAATCGGTACCAATTACGTCTGTAAATTAGTACCGATTTAATGACTTTTTAATCTTATTGATATTTTTAATTCTTTGCTCTAGTGACAAGGCAAACGTCGGTGTTGAGATCCGCCACTAAACACGTAATGCGTGAAGCTACAAAAATATTTAATAATGTCGACTTAGTCCTTGTAGGTTACCTAAATGTTATCTAAATTAAATTTTCAAGGATGCTCCATTATCTAACGTCCTCGTTTGTCACGTACACTCACATAAAGTTTGTCACCAATTCGAGAGTGCGCTGCTTTCAAATAATATACTGACAATGTGACGATAGCGTTTTCGTTAATGTGCAAAGTTACGAAGTTATTCTTGAAATACGAGTAGAGTATCGCTTAGGATTGGTTTCAAATGTTAAAATTGTAGTAGTGTGTTTGGAAATTCGATTTTGCGGTAATAAAACAACATAAAAATTTTGTGTTTACTTTTATGTAATAAAATAGCAGTGACATAGCCTTTTCTAAATTCCCTTTATAGTCTAAGGGGTAATAGTCTAAGTTCATTTTTCTGTAGATATTGATTCTTTTTATAAGATCTTCAAGTAAATAATTTATTTCACAATTTACTGCTGTAGGCTTAGATACGTGTTACGGATTAATGAACAAAGGATCAAGTTAATCACCCGGATCATCCGCGAATGAAAGATACTTTAATTATACGAGAATTTTTAATTAACTTTTATATTTTCATTTCTTCGTTCTGGTGTCGAGTCTAGCGCGGGGTTGAGTTACGCCACTCAACGCGCTATACCTCCAGAATTCCCCCCTCCTGCTCCCTCTGCCTACAATGCTATATGAAAAAAAGGGCGGCGTAATACTCCGTTACTGTATAGTCAATACGCAATGACTTTACTAAAATTTATAAATGACATCTACGTGATTTGAGTTATGTTGTCTTCGCATACCTGAATATAAAATATATATATGAAAAAAGTCCAATTACCTAATTAGAATTGGATACTGTGAACAGCAATCTTTTGAACACATGAGATTTTGTACTAAAAATATATTATACAAAAAAAAAAACGTTTTCTAAATATATTAAAAAAAATATCATTCTCTCTTGCCAAATGATAATTCGAAGGAATTATTTTAGGGTAGCGGAAATTTGTAAAAAAAAAGTCCCTACAGAAATGCTAACAACATCATCAGTTGTAACGGACGGACGGACGGTTTTCAAAGAGACGCGGGTTCAAATCCCGCTACTGTAATTAGGGTTGCGTACCTTTTTAAGGAAAAAAAGAATCCTTATAAGATCACGGACAATAAAGTATTGTTCGTCATTCTGTCTATCTATGTGTCTGTCAAGACCCTTTATCTCATGAACGCTCGCAGCTATCGAGTTGAAATTCAATCAATATATTCAGATCTACGGCTCCATGATGTCCTGATAAAAAATATATTCTTATATTTTCTTAGAAAAAGATATGTCTGTTTGTATTGTAATAACACGTATTTCGACACTATCAAGGGGATCAAAATTCATAGGGCTCTTTCGGTCGACCTAGAATTATGAAATTTGGCAGCTAACATCTACAGGTAGTACTAGTTTAGAGAAAAATCTGAAAACTAATATATAGTTGTGTGTTGTGATTAAATAAAAAAAATAAAAGGCTTAAAAAGGAAGAAAAATGTGGTATTAAAGCCGCAAGCTCAAGTGAGGTGAAAGGGCTTTGGCTAAGCTAAAAATGAATTTCAAAAAGTGCTCAAGACCTCAAATTTTATTATTAGTCAATATTAGCGTTGACAGTCGCAAGCTTGAGCCACTGCCCCACGACTGGCCTCAATTTCTAAATGTGGATATTTTTTTAAACACTGACCATTTACTGCCTTTTTCTGGAGAATGTAGAAAAACATATATTTACTTCTCCATTAAAAATATATAATCTTTCGATTTAATTTATATTTATGTAAGTAAACATATAAAAGATTTAATTTTAATTCTAATATTTAGAGTTTAAATTTTAATTCTAATATTTAGAGTGTTAGGCTTCGTGACCTGTGATGCGACGTGAGTTTACACAGCGGCCGCTCGGTTACAATTCCTTTGTTAACGCAACCTGAATTTGAATGACTTACATACAAAAATCATGCCGAAATATCCTATAAAATTATATATTTTTATGTTCAATGGTGGAGACTAAAATGATCACTTAAAAAACCGATTATAATATTTAGAATATCTAGCTAAATATACGCACTGCAGTGTTTTAATAAAGCGAAATAAAAAAAAATGCTCTTAAAATCATTTTAATTTTACTGTAGCCGTTTTTAATATAATGAACACATATAATAACGTACCGAGAAGGCAACGTGCGATATAAAGTTACAAGATATACGACGTCAATTTACTCTTCGCACATAATTTAATTCACTCTCGCGATACACAGAATTATGACAGTGATTGTCTATACATATATATAGAGGCCAGTAGTGGCCTGGTGGTACATAGTGTGACCGTGAGGTACTGTGAGCGTCACTTCTGATAGCTTTCGTGTCGACTCTTTCACTTCACTTATGATCAAATGAGTACTGTAGCAAGCACAGCCTGGCTATCAACTAGTAATTGCTTCTGGTATTTTCTGTTACGTTTTTATGTCATTTTCTGCTGTTTGATAAAAATAACAGTGTCTCAACATTAGATTCCCTCTGCCTACTGTACTAAATGCGGGATACAACGTGAAGCTAAAAAAATATTTATACAAGATATACTCAGAGCACATCTGGTTAAGTCGCCTGAAATGAGATTTGGTCGACAGTGGGTAGTCTCGAAATTAATTTAGCTTTACCTCCACGTGACTCCAACTGACGCTAACGAAATTAAATCTGTGTTTCATATTAACGTTTGAGCACGGGTAAAGCGCAGTTTGAACGCACTCGTATAGGGTCAAGCGATGATAGTAGATTAATTCTGTTTTAATAAAGCATTTGTAGTATTTGAAGGCAGTTGTGATGTAGTGGAAGCGTTCAACTGTCAACACGACAAGTTGTGGGTTCGATTCCCACTCAATAAAATGCAGTATTTAATATTTTCATTTCCTCAACACGCAATGTGTTCAGAATTCGGTGGGGAAAGGTATGGTCTTAAAGGGAAACTATAAAAAAATGTACTTATACTTAATTTGCTCAATGTGGGTGCATAAAGTACCGAAATGACTTCTGTCTCAGATTGCAATGTACTACAGTAGACTTATCATTAGAACTCCTCTACCTATACAGGAAAATGTGTAAATTCCAATAATGTTAAAATGTCAAACCTTCGCTATCTGGTCCTCAATTACGTAGAGTGCTGAATGTATTTAAATGAACGAATATTGTATATATATATATTTCTTAGCCAGTATTAAACAGACACTATTCGTGGCACAGAGACCATTCGTGGTACAAGTGTGTGACTGTAAATGCAAAATTTTGGTTGTGGGCTATTTAAATTCATATTTTCATATATGAGGCCA